>JAXCGZ010013335.1:57500-62500 GCA_037179515.1 Halocaridina rubra | reverse complement strand
AGAGAGAGAGAGAGAGAGAGAGAGAGATAGGTGGAACACGCAGTATCGGGTTGGGGGTGTTGGTGTATGGAGGTCTGTGTGGGTATTGGGGCACTGGGGCATCGATAGGGGGAGGGGCATAAAGGTGACAATGTATAAAAGTGACATTTGAATAGGTGGGCCAAGACCGAGAGGGAGCGGTGGCTATGCTGGCCGCTAGGTCTCTCTCTCTCTCTCTCTCTCTCTCTCTCTCTCTCTCTCTCTCACATACACACGCGCGCGCGCATAAAACCGAACAATTAATAAAATAATACCATTGAAACGTGTGTGTGTACATCTATCTATCTATCTATCTATCTATCTATCTATCTATCTATCTATATATATATATATATATATATATATATATATATATATATATATATATATATATATATAAACACACACACAGTGGTCCCATTCTCCTATATAAAGAGGGAGTCAAGCCTAAGAAAAAGCATTCACCAAGAGCCAAAACACATCTCAATCGCTCCTCTTGGCTCCATCCTGCTTGGGTCATCCACAGGGTAGGTGGGCAAGTACATTCTGTTGTGAGGCCCGACAGCCCCAACTAGTTTAATCCAATCGCTTCATCACATGGTAACACTCCTCACACCTACCCATCACAGCTTATTGTGCTACCAGGTGCAAGAAATCCCTTTCACCCACGTCACCTATACACAATCCTCCTACACCCTTTTCTATCTCTTGCACGCTCTCTTCTCTGATCAACTGACATTTCACGTGCATCCAATGCTCTTCCCACGCCATCCATCCATTTCATTCTAGCTCTTCCTTTTGGCCTTACCCCAAATACTTCTGCAATATTCACTCTCTTTGCTACTCGTTCATTACTCATACTTTCCATGTGTCCAAACCAATTCAATACTGTTTGATCTAACTTATCTCACATTCACTCCTACATTCAATCTGCCAACATTAATATTCCTTGTGCATCTTGTAACTTTATTTTTACCAATATTCACCAGCAACTTCCTTCTTTCACACAACCTAGAAAACTAGAGTCACCAAATGATTCAGTTCATCCTCAGAATCAGTGACCAGTGCTGTGTCATCTGCAAATAACAATTGATTAACTTTCCAAAACCTTCCATTCACACCCACTAATTCCAAGCCTCTGCCTATGATTTTTCATTTACTTCCCATACCACGCCATCCATATACACATTAAACAACCATGATGACATTACACAGCCATGACGTAGCCCCATATTCACCTCAAACCAATCACTCATACCATTCCCGACTCTCACATAATCTACTATTCATTTAAAAACTCTTGGCTGAATTCAAAAATCTTTCCCTTATTCCATGCAGTCTTAATATGCCTTTTTTAAGTGCATAAAAGCCCACATAATGTCCCTACCTTTCTCTTAGAACTTCTCACACACCTGTCTTAACACAAAAACCTGATCCACATATCCTCTTCCTCTCCTGAGCCCACACTGTTCTTCCCCAATCAAACTCTCAGTACTTTTTCTAAATCTAACGATCAATTCTCTTCCATAACTAATTCCTCTAAAACTACTACACTCATACTTATCTCCCCTTCCGTTTATTATCTGGAACTCTCCCTTTCCTAAAACATACATTCAACAACTTTAAAATTCATTCTACTAATGGCTCTCCCCCTTTTGACAAGCATTCCACATGGCACCCATCTATTCTTGGTGTTCTAACAGCTTTCATTGCTCTCAGTTCCAAATATAACCTCTTTTGTTATTTCCCTATCATTCTCATCAGCTAAGATTGGCATTCTCCATTCATCTCCCACAGCCAAAATATCTGCCTCTCTATCATCTTCATTTAGCAGTGCCTTGGAATACTAAACCTATCTCACTTTTGCTTTTATTTCATCTACCAGCAATGGCCCATCTATTCCTTATCTCAGGGCAAGTATTTAGCCAAAATGAGAATTAAAACCAGACAAATAAACAGACTCATAGATATATAAAAGTTAGCAGTAAAGATTAGATCGACAGGCAAATAGTCTGATATAAAAGACTCATGAAGGTATACTGGGTTAACACTTCATTTGAAATAACTGCATTTTTCTTAAGTAACTTAACCTAAACAAACCTATTGTGCAAATTTAACTTCTTTTTAACATTTCATAACACGGAAAAAGAAATAACAATTTAAAAAAAAAATCATCACTTACAACTGAATCGCTTCAAATTCACCTTACACTAGCAAGGTATAAGTGTCTAATTTGGTACGTTCCTCCTCGTATAACCGAAGATACGCAATAGATAGATGCGCGCATATGCATGCGCATTTGCGTACTATCTAGCATTCAAGAAGATTAACATTTGTAGTTCTTTTCTCTATAACGCAGATTTTCCTATTTCATAGATGTTCTGTTTATTCACGGAATTACCATTTAAGGATTGTTTATTAAAATATGTATTGAATTTATATATCATTATTCTTCGTATTTGATTCCATATATTAATTTATTTCCAGTATTATTTATTAATATATCTGTATGTCGTTGTATCTGTATATTTATTCACCTATAATTCTTCTACTTTACATACCTCTTTGTATCATAAATACTTCCAGATTTTGTATTACCAATCTTCATAAAGAGTATTCCTCCATTCTTAAACAATATGCTCAATTAATTATGAAATATTCACGCCTTCAATTCTGCGTGTTCAGCTTGGCATAAATATGAAGTCTCCGGAATTTCTTTTGCACCTCAGTATACACACACACACACACACACACACACACACACACACACACACACTCACACACTCACACACACACACACACACACACACACACACATACATACATACATAGATAATTGGAATTCGCTAAGCGAGGAGGTAGTTAATGCTATCTCAATCCATAGTTTTAAGGACAGGTATGATAAGTATCACTAAGTCTAAAATGGAACCGATCAGGAGACGGGGGATACGAGCTTTGGGCTCTTTCCCGTAAACACAATTAGGTAATCACACACACACACACACACACACACACACACACACACACACACACACACACACACATATATATATATATATATATATATATATATATATAAATATATATATATATATATATATATATATATATATATATATATATATATATATATATATATATATACTTATTTGATTATTTTCATTTTTGCTGAGAATGATCATTTATTTTTAAAAAAATTATGTAACTATCATCTGCAATAATCTCATGTACACTAAAGAGGGACTTGAACCATAGCGTTAATAAACAGCTAACATAAACATTGCCAAATATATAATGTTAAGTGAAGACTTCCACATCATAGTGAGTGTCATCTCGCACATCTTCCTATATGGTTACCGGTTTAATAAGAAAAAAAAGTCGATTAAATGGGTCGGAGTGAGGGAACTAGGAATCCCTTCCTTAATATTTTCACCCTACAAAGAGTCAACGTTTACTTTGACTTGGCCATTGCAATTATAAGGGGGAGTAATCCCTTCCTCAATACTTTAATCCTACAAAGAGTAAAAGCTTACTTTGACTCGGCCATTGCAATTATAAGGGGGAGTATGGTTCTTGTATAAAGATAATTTTTGCTACCATTATTAAGGTCAAAATGTCAAAAGGTCAATGGTCAAAGGTAAGGGGGATTACAGAGTAAATTTTATTTTTATATTATTGGGGAAAAGAAGAAAACTTTTTCTTTAAGATTACAACATAGTTTCCTTTCTGGCCATTTTTAAAAAAGGGATAATTACAGGGTTAGAAAAAGGAGAGAAAAGATTTTTTAAGAGGAAACTGCATAAAAGGGGTGGAAGAGAGAGAGAGAGAGAGAGAGAGAGAGAGAGAGAGAGAGAGAGAGAGAGGAGAGAGAGAGAGAGAGAGAGAGAGAGAGAGAGAGAGAGAGAGAGAGAGAGAATGCAAATTCTTTCCAGCTGTTGGAAGTTGCGAAAATATGGCCATTTCCTTTCCCTTAAACCTAAGTATTTTTTATATGCGGTCAAAAAGCTAGCGGTAAAAAAAGGATAAAGACATACATACATACATACATACATGCATATAAATACATACATACATACATACATACATATATACATACATACATACATACATATACATGATATAAAAACACACTATTGCATGTGAAAATAAAAAAAATTCCCCTAGCCGGGATTCGAATGTAGGACACAACAAACATGTGCCAAGACACTGCAAACTATTCCATATAAAGTCTAAAAGAAGAAAAAACCTCTAAGCTAACTGCCAAGTTAGAGGATGAGCGCTTCTACTGAATGCGCATTTGTTCATTTTACTTCTTCCTAACCCCACTTATGGCTTGTTTTCGCATTTAATTCATATCCCATGCTATACAGGCATCAACACATTATCATTTGTGAAAATATGAATACCCTTCATGTTTTCACATATGGTAATGTATTAATTTAATTATTTTTGATGTCTGTAAAATATGGGATTTGAATGAAATGAGATAGTAAGCCCCGAGTGAGGTTGGGAAGAAATAGTAAAATGAAGAAATAAGCATGCAGTTGAATGTGTTAATTTCCTAGCTTAGCAGTTAGCTGAAAGGTTTGTTTCTTCTTGTAGACCTTCGGTAGTGGAGTTACTAGCGTCTTGACACGCTGATGATAAGTCCTAGGTTCGAATTCCATCCAGAGGTAAATTATGTTGCACATGCATACATATATACTCATATGTACTTACAGACATGCATACATATGTACATTTATACATGCATATCTATGTAATTACATGCAAGACACACACATACATACTTACATACATACCTATAAATTTGAATATATACATACATACATATATCAATAAAATTTATAACATGAATAAAAAAAATAAAAGATCATCCATTTTTAAGGGAAGAAACAATCCTTTCTCTTACATTATTTATATCAGGTCAGGTTGCCATAGATAATGTATAAATTGGTTGATTTGTTTCGAGAGGGAATATT
>JAXCGZ010013335.1:40000-52500 GCA_037179515.1 Halocaridina rubra | reverse complement strand
AAACATATTGTAAGAAGGTAAACCGACCCCCCCCCCAAGGCACCCCCACCCTCGCGTATACTCGTACCTGAGATCATGTATGAATAACAAACGATTTTTCCATTTTCTTCGCTTCATTTTTTTGTTGCTGTTGCTTTTGTTACACTGGAGAAAGTCATTTGTGGAATGCCACAATTTTTTTACAGACAGGAGATAAAGAGGGGATAGGAGAATTAAGTAAAAAAAAAAAACACACAAAGTGAAGAGGAAAAATATATTGAATGCAGAGAGGAAAATCGTACAAACAAGAAGAAGAAGAAGAAGAAGAAGAAGAAGAAGAAGAAGAAGAAGAAGACAACAACAACAACCAGAGTATGAGGAGGTCCCGGGTGAGGAATAGGCGGAGGAGTTGCGCACAAGAGGGGGAGGAGTTAAAAGCATGCTGATAACATGCTAATCTTCTGAAGAATGCTTCATGTACTGTACCAGAACTAGTCTAAAGTTAATCTGCTTATGCATAAAGTATGATGCATAATAGTAAAGGCAAACCACTGAAATTCATTTCTCAACAACCCTTACCTCGTCTTTTACTTCTTCATTATTATTATTATTATTATTATTATTATTATTATTATTATTATTATTATTATTATTAGTAGTAGTAGTAGTAGTAGTAGTAGTAGTAACAGTAGTAGAATTGCTATTAAAATTTTTATTCTTTTTCTTCTTCTTCTTCTTCTTCTTCTTCTTCTTCTTCTTCTTCTTCTTCTTCTTCTTCTTCTTCTTCTTATTATTATTATTATTATTATTATTATTATTATTATTATTATTATTATTACGACAAACTGCGGTTATAATAACAGCAGTAATACCAAGTCATTTGCGAAAATTTCCAGCGCGGATGAGGCGTTTCTCTATTTTGTCGTAGTAGTAGTAGTAGTAGTAGTAGTAGTAGTAGTAGTAGTAGTAGTAGTAGACAGAAAATATTATTTTTTTTTCATACACAAAAAAATTAAGAGGAAACATTTCTTTTTCAACATTCAGTCCTATTCCATAAGTCTTTTCAGCTGTAAACTAACGTCAACATTTAACATAACAAATCTGGTATTCTATTGGGAGAGCTTAATAACAAACAAACACACAAACAAACAAACAACGTCTTTCTAAAGAGCTAGAATGACTATATCAAAGGCATTGCTTTTTATTTACCAATTAACCCTTATATTTTCTATTTATTTTCCCTTATTAAAGTCTGTGCTTTCTGTTATTCTATTCATTTCTGTTGCTATCAGCGAACCCCGAACTTTCTTTTTTTTTTCTTTTTTCTTTTTGTTTAGCTAATGTCTGGGTCAGAATTTATGAATTTTATTCATTCACTTTTGTCCATACATCAGAAAATTTCTTAGTATCAAAATAAAGAAAACACAAAGTATTAAGTAATTTTAATAAAGTTCAAATACACTGACAAACTTCAGCACGTGATACTGAAAGGGCTGAATTCAAAGACAAGACAGCCAATTTAGCTGTAATCACACATAAATCCTCATTAAAAACTTTAACTAAAAGGGCCGAGTTCGGTAACAGTGCGAGACTTGTAAACGTAGGTTTCGAATAATTAATTTGTAAGTGCTAGACTAATATCTTCAAAAATATCTGAATTAAAATATGAAATTCAAAAGTAAAAAAAATACAAATACGTTAAATATTCTGCCACTAATACTACAAAAAAAAAAAAACACACACACACCAACAATAATGTTAAATAAAGTTGATAAGTTCAAGTACTCCACTGACAGAACAGGAATTATTAAACAGCAAATATAATCTGTACCCAACAAAGTAAAGTGCACTTACCGGTGCAGTAAGTGGTAGATGGGATCCTTCAAATAGGCGAATGGAATACTCTTGCTAGACCACATGAAAGTTAAGATCCAAAATGGGTTCCTTGCCAGACGACTTTCCAGAGTCCAGTTCACCTACGGGAGTACCTGGGACTTCCACTCACCTGGAAAGACCAGTGAAAAAAAGGTAGTTGAGACTGGATGTTCCCAAAGGACACAATAGAAACAGAGTGACAATTCTTATACTGATCAAAGAATAAAGTGGAAAGTCTCTATTGTAAAATTCATGTAAACATCAAATTCACATTCTTAAGGCATACGCAGAAAGGCCCTCCCTTTCGTAAAACTCATAGGTATGTCATGTGTACAACCTAACTGTATACAGACACAGTCAGTTTTCTTTATAGCTACGGTAGACGTCGCATGTTCTAAGTGCATGCTGATGGTATATATATATATATATATATATATATATATATATATATATATATATATATATATATATATATATATATATATATATATATATATATATATATATATATATATTTCTTTTATCTTTTTGAAATTGCTTCTTATAAATATCTTCTTCTAACTGTGTACAGAGGGACGGAAATGCACAAAGAAAGTTTCCTTAGGATTTATAACACCAAAATATGGACATAATTTTCATATTCTTAAATACATAATGATATTAATTATGTAATGTTTATATTCTAATATATATATATATATATATATATATATATATATATATATATATATATATATATATATATATATATATATATATATATATATTATATATATATATATATATATATATATATATATATATGCTTCACATTTATGTATCGCATAGATTTATTTGGTTGAAGAAAATTGTAAAACATTGTCAAATTTAAATACATATCGCAAAAAAAGAATATATTCTTTTGGTAAAAAGTATATTTTAGATACTTGAAACACTAAAGGATGCTATCAAATAATAATTATAATAATAATAATAATAATAATAATAATAATAATAATAATAATAATAATAATAATAATAATAATAACAATAATAATAATAATAATAATAATAATAATAATAATAATAATAATAGAAGCAGCAGTAGTAGTAGTAGTAGTAGTAGTAGTAGTAGTAGGGAGTAGTAGTAGTCGTAGTAGTAAATGTAATGCCTTGGAAAGACTTTGGAACTTAATATAAAAACAAAAGATAAATGGAAAATCTTCTCTCCATACCAAAAATACATAAATATAAACTCCAACGATTCTCTTCTCAGCTCTACAAAATTTATTCATCAACTAATTCCATTACACCACGTAATAAAAAGTAATACGAGAGAAGGTTAAGGCACCATAACAAATTATTTTTTTTTTTATTATTTTAAAACAAGTCAAGGAATATACCTTGCACTGCACAGCAGAAGATTAACTATGAAATAAAAAAAAATAAAAAAATAATATATATATATATATATATATATATATATATATATATATATATATATATAATAATAATAATAATAATAATAATAATAATAATAATAATAATAATAGAATTATAAGAAAAAAAACACCTGTCAAGATTGATTTTTAAGATTTTTAAGGCATTTGTTTATGTCGGGCTTAATTTTTTTTTTCATGATATTTAAGTTAGAATTTATTGTTTTCATGCCCTAACTCCTGTTCCATTCAGAATATTCATTTAGGTAGGAGAGCAAGGTACAAAATTTTTTAGGGTTGCTGAACACAGTCTCATTTAATTATTATTTTTTTTTTTTTGGTACTAAAGTATGTCTTTTAATAACTTTATTTTTAGCATCATAAGTTTAAATTGATTTCACACAAATATATTCTACACAGAAAGTAAATATTTTTCTCTCTTAAAGCAAAAAAGCGTTAATAACAGCATTAGAAATAGTCAATATATATATACATCATGTCGATCATAAGTTAGCAATTATGAACGCATTAATTTATATATTACTAACCATTCTACATATCTGTGAAATATAATTGTTTATTTTTACAATTCAATCTCGCAAATAGGTTGAAAACTCTGAATACATAATTTTTTTTTCATCCTCGGGGTATTATAACTCTTTTTTATTAATTTTAAATAGAAAATTCGATGCATTGAAAATATGATATACTTCGGTTGTAATAATAATAATAGTAATAATAATAATAATAATAATAATAATAATAATAATAATAATAATAATAATAATAATAATAATAATAATAATAAACATCATAATCATCATCATCATCATTATTATTATTATTATTATTATTATTATTATTATTATTATTAAGTGCTATTTCACAGTACTACAAATAGCCAGTTATCCAAAAAAAGAAATTTACCCTTCAATTGTTATCTGCATTAACTTTGAAATACAGATAATATCGACATATAGTTTTATAGAAATAATATATCTTAGCAGTTAGTTTTGGTTACTATGCTCTTTGTATATCTGAGATTGAATCCTAATATGGGGCAGATAAGTTTCATTCTTTATCTGTCAGATGTTCATGTTTTCATCGGAATGTAAAAAAAAAAAAAAAAAAAAAAAAAAATATATATATATATATATATATATATATATATATATATATATATATATATATATATATATATATATATATATATATATATATATATATATATATATATATATATATATATATATATATATATATATCTATATATATATATATATATATATATATATATATATATATATATGTGTGTGTGTGTGTGTGTGTGTGTGTGTGTGTGTGTGTGTGTGTGTGTGTGTGAAGAGAGATTAAGACGAAAATGATAATTACAAACTAAAACATTCCTTTGTTCTTAACATTATAATGTTACGTAATTTATAATTTCATTCATTTTTAATATTTTATTTTTTAAACATAAATAAGAAGGAAAGAAAAAAAAGCATTCCTTGAGAGGATTTTATGTCTCGCTCTTGTAAATAGCGAAGAAGGACTCTGACTACTTTCCTGTCGCGGTTTCTCTAAATATTAAAGGAGACAAAATGATCGGACAAGTCATGAGTGAGGTTGGTAAAATAATGTAAAAAAAACATAAAGAAGTCCTTTAAATCAAATGAGTTCCTATTCCTGTGGTTAGGAGAGATGGTTTCTAACTATAAATATTGGTGCGGTTTGATAGCCAGCTATACCAAACCTATCTCAACGGGTCATTAGCATGGAGTAAGCTCGGAATCTGGTCAGAAGAACTTACCTTTATTTACACAAATGAAAATAAGAAACCTTTGAATGTTGTTTTTTATTTTCTTAATGAGTGTGACACCGGGACAAGCAGAAACTGCCCTCATCAATAAAGGCCCGGGCACGAGAAAACACCAAGATGAAGGAAAAGAAAAAGGTTAAGGACAAGGCAGAGATGAGGTAATATCACACAAAGGAAAACGACAGACTGAAAAAACAGTCAAAGAACAGAGGACCCAGAGATATGGAGGACTAGGCTCTGAGATGACGATAGGGGTGCTTATTGAAAGATGAATGGTCATAAGAATTAGGAAAGCCAGAAGGAGGAAGAGAGTTCCAGAGTCTGGAGGTAGATGGGAAGAAGCAGTCGGTGCACCGACCAAACCGCGAGCTACAAGTCTCCACACAGTACCTCTATTATAAGATGGGAAATTATTTACATGTGAAGACATGCCACAACTAGGTTAGAAACATGGCCATAGTCCCCAGAATGTATACATTTCCTTACTTTGCTTCGTTACGGGGATTTATTCTTACTCTCATTAGACACTTGCTTGGCGAGGAGGCTGGTCACTACCTTATAATAAAAAGCAGTAACTATGCTGTGGTTTCGAATCCTTGCCAAGGATGCTTTGTCTATCATTCATTTGCAAAACTTATTATATGTTTGCAGTATGTGGACCGTATTCAAATATATTTTATTTTATTCTCATATGGTTTTAATTATCTATCTAAAATATATAATATATATGCAACCTATATTCCCATAAATATATATATATATATATAATATATATATATATATATATATATATATATATATATATATTATATATATATATATATATATATATATATATATATATATATATATATATATATATATATATATATATTATATATATATATATATATATATATATATATACCGATAAATGCTATTTCAGTACCGAACCAAGTGCTAGGTGTTTATTATTATTATTATTATTATTATTATTATTATTATTATTACTATCATTATTATGCTTTGTTAGTCTGGAAGACAGATATATCTAAAACAAAACGTCCAACTGTATTATTATGCTCGGTTGACATCTCTTTATCAGTGACGTGCGAGGGGTCAGGTGTACCCAAACTAGGGAAGACAAAGTAGCAGTAGCAATAGCAGTAGCAGTGAATACGAAAGTAGTAGATATAGCTGATAAGCAGCGGTAGGAACAATGAATAAAATAAATGCAAAATAGATAGTTGTAGAAGTCCAGTATAAAGAGGAAGTAGGAAGAGCAGTAGCAATAGAGTAGCTACACTCGTATATAAGTAGCAGAGACATCGATAATTAGCAGTGGAAAAACCTCTAAAATGGAGTCATATATAACGAGAAAGTAATAAGCAGAATGAAAAAATATCTAACAATTAAAAAGCAAGAATATAAGTGAGAAAGTAGCAAGAATAGCAGCAATGAATACATAGGAATTAGATATAGAGATTAAGTAGCTCTATAGTCGGAGAATAATATGGGAGCAAATGTAAAGAAAAATAACAATAATAGTAGCACAAAATACGCAAGTAGCAGTGCCAGGAAAAAGTATCAATAGTAGTAGCACAAAATACGTAAGTAGCAGTGCCAGGAAAAAGTATATGCAATAACAGAAACTAAACTTTGAAAAAGAAGTAAAGAAATGGATCTGGAAGTGTGTTATTAAAAAACTGTAAATAGAGAGTATAACACAAGAAACGAATGAAACAAGAAGTAAAAGTAGCAAGAGTCGTACGACATAGACTTGAAGAGTTTTGGATGCAGAGGAAGTAGTAATAGCTGCAAAAGCGAGTAATCAGCTGACATTTAGAGCAATGTAGAGGCAGAAATAAAGGAAACAAAAATAAAAAGTCGCTACCTTGTTGTTGCGACAAATACAGGTAGGTAGCATGGAATAAAACGTACATAAAAACAACGATTTTACTTTAAATTTCAATAATAATAATAATAATAATAATAATAATAATAATAATAATAATGATAATAATAATAATAGTAATATTAATAATAATAATTTATTATTATTATTATTACTATCATAATTATCATTTTTACCAATCTTATTACTATTATGAAATATAATTAAACTTCTGGCAGGTATTCGAACCTAGATCACATAATTAGTGAGCCAAGTCGCTACAAGCTATACTACCGACGGTAAAAGAGAAGAAAGAACCCTCTCATCTAACTGCCGGAGCTAAGGAATGAATACATTCTACGAAATGTCTATGATCACTATAGTTTCTCTTCCTAAGTTCAACTGTGCGTTGTTTTTCCTTGAAATTCAATTTCTCGCTATATAAGCATCGAGAATGATTAAATACACATGTGTGAACACACAAACAAATATATAACAGAATTGAATAAAATCCGAAAACGAGCCGCGAGTGAGGTTGAGATTAGAGAGTACAATGAACAATGGAATTCCCTAGTTCAACCTGTTAGCTAAGAGGTGTCTTTCTTCTCTTATACCTGCGGTGGTGCAGTTTGGCAACGCCTTTGCAGACAGATTATGTGTCCTAGGCTTGAATATCTGTTAAGAGGCAAAACTATGTTTTATGTTTTTACATTTATTAATGTGTCTATTTGCTCACTGTCGATGCCTATGTGGCAGGGCTTTGAATTATATGCAAAAACAAGCCACGAATGAGGTAGGGATAAGAGAATACTATGGGTGCTACTTAAGTGTGCATGATCTACAGTAAAGTAGGTGATCTACTTAAGCAGTGCTCTACAGTAAAGTAGGGTATCTACAGTGTGAGAGAGTGATCTTATTAATGCTCACGAAAAAATACATATAATTAACTTAAAGTTAACCAGACTTTCCCTGACTTAACCTAACCTAACATACAACTCCGTTGTAAATTCTTCCACTCTCGTGTTGATTGCTTCAAATGGCTAGGATTATATTTCAAATTGGTGTAAAACTTCTAATCAGTGCGATAGATATTTTCATTCTCAAAATTAGCAAATACTTTTTCTAAAATACCTTAAAAATTGACCAAGAAATCCTTCAATTATTTAAATCCATATTAAGGAGTTATAAATTATTTTCGGACAAATTTATCTAAGCTATCAAAAAGAGTTAATTTGTTACTTTTATAACTTTTAATTAGTAGTTACATACTTAGAATCGCGCATGTAGATCACGCACTAAAGAGGAATCCTGCATGTAAGCCACACACACTAAAGTAGCACCATAAAATGAATAGAGACAATTAGTAGAGTGCATTCATTCCCAAGCTCCAGCAGTGAACTGAGAGGTTTCTTTCTTCTAACTACGTGCTAAACTTGGTAACACCATGGCATAACTGGCTATGTGTCCTGGATATGAATCCCGACCACGGACGAAAATATTATTTAAGTTTTCAAATACTCTTTTTAACATTTTATGTGTCACTATAAGTACCCCCGCTGGGGATAGACACAGACGGATTGGAGATGGGGAATTGAGGCTGGATGCCCTTCCTAAAGCCCTGCCGTGGGCTCGAACGCGGGTCTGTCACCTCTCGAGTCAAGCATTCTACTGCTCAACTACGGTGATCCCCTATGCTTTCATAAATAATAATGTGTTTGTTTGATTATTATTATTATTATTATTATTATTATTATTATTATTATTATTATTATTATTATTATATATATTATTATTATTATTATTATTATTATTATTATTAGTATTATTATCATTATCATAATTATTATTATTTATTATTATTATTATTATTATTATTATTATTATTATTATTATTGTTATTATTATTATTATTATTATTATTATTATTATTATTATTACTGGTTAACTCCGAAGGAACATTTTGAAACTTCTGAACAAAGACAAAATTTTTATTGAAGTATCAAACCATCACCAGATGCAAAGTTGCTGGACGTGCGGTGTGACCTCGGCTATAATCCCAAGTTGTTTACAATTTGGAAGAAGGTCGGGGTTAGGTTAAAGTCAAGATGGGTCAAGTAATTCGAGGTTTGGCCATCTTAACAAGTCTGTCTCTCTAAAATTTGGTCAAGATTATTTTTTTTCTTTTTCTTCTCTTCGTTTCTCACTGATATTTTGCAATGAAAATAAAATTTGGCGATCATGAAGAATTGGGTACTAAAATTTTTATAAAAACTAATTTTTCGAGTAGGAGAAGATAGGTTAGGTTAGGTTAAGTTATCTATTCTTAGATAATTATATAATTTAATATTTTGTATATAGTCAGGTACCCATTCCTCATGAGCTCTTTTTTCTTATTTTTCATGTATAACGTTATTTGTTTTATTTTCATTATTTAAATTACATGTAATGTCTTGGTATACTACACACACACGCACATACACACACACACACACACACACACACACACACACACACACACACATATATATATATATATATATATATATATATATATATATATATATATATATATATGTGTGTGTGTGTGTGTGTGTGTGTGTGTGTGTGTGTGTGTGTGTGTGCGTGCATGTGGATACTAATACACACAAATACGTACATACATATATATACATATACACAATCATACAGAGTATGATATTGTTCACACAAGCAAACAAAAACAGCGAATCAGTTTCAGCATATAACTTCCTGTATGCAGTATGCCTAATCTTCCTGAGCCTAATTCGCTTATCAGTGATTGCAAAGAGTATTAAAACTTCACAAAAGCTGCCAAAAATAGACAGGATTAAGCACATAATACAACATGTGGCATTTGCAAATTTAATTTACTTGACACGGACACAAAATCTATTTAAGTTTAGAAGACTTAAGGGGGGTTTACACGGTCAAACGGTTCGTCGAACGCGGTTCGACAGACAAGTGTTTGAAGTGATGTTCGAACGTGTGAACGGGGTATTTGGTTGTCGAACCGCGTTCGACGAACCGTTTGACCGAGTAAACCCCCCTTAAAGAAACTATATAAGTGTTGAAGCAACTTAATGATATATATATATATATATATATATATATATATATATATATATATATATATATATATATATATATATATATATATATATATATATATATATATATATATATATATGCACTGTTTTACTTAACTGGTAATATTTCCCTGTTCCCTGACCCGACAAATGCACATATCCAAGTATCTTTTAATATTTCCAAACAAATATTCCCTAAATGGTCTCCGTTAAAGTAATGAAAAAATTATATCTCTCTCTCTCGCATGCAAGGTATCCTTATGGTATGGATTATGCTGCATAGATTATGCTGTAAGTGCTATTTTTTTAGTCTTTTCAGTTCTTTTTTTCTTTTATGATTGTGAAACCAGGAAGGGCCAAAAAAAAAACAATAATAAAACTGCCCTCATCGGGCCTGGACACGAAGAAAACATAAAGTAAAAAGAAATAGGGATGGAGTGTTGTGACTTGTCAGATGTGAAGGGATAATAAGAGATGTGTAACGAATATCCAAAAGTATTCGGTGTACATGTAGGCATAGTAAAAGAACCGTAAATAAAGGAAGATTGCACATCCAATTGTCCTAGACAGTCCTATTTAAACAAAATGACCTTCAGCTGTAGTATCGCAACGAGCGGTGATGCCATGGGCCAGCCTACTAAATAGAAAATATACAAAAACTTTTTCCTAAATGGAAATTACCCTCAGGGGACTTGACTGACAGTTAATAAACAAATAAAAGCGTGAAGGAGTCTACAAGGAGAGTCTCTCTCTCTCTCTCTCTCTCTCTCTCTCTCTCTCTCTCTCTCTCTCTCTCTCTCTCTCTCTCTCTCTCTCTCTCTCTCTCTCTCTCTCTCTCTCCATGACTTGTGAGTTTATCTCTGCGAGGACTCACTCTCTCAAATTATTTCCATAATTAACCTGAAGATTTTGGTTGATTTTTCCCTAAAGTGAAAATTTAAGGGGAAAAGCGTCGCTGAAATCTTATTAGAGGGGAATAAATTATATAATTCGGATTGGTAAACTCCAAATTCTATTCTGGGATGAGGGGAATAAGAAATTCAAATACTAATTCGTGCTGCCTTTGGGAAGTACCACGTGGGTGCAGAAAATATAAAAACACTGTAAAAAATTAACTAATTTCTTTTCAATTTTTTGAATGGTTCAGTTATCGGACACAAGTCCATGGTACATAACCTGCTCCACGGATGACTCGTACTTTTAATAATGGGAATTTTATGCCTGCAAAGTTGACAGGGGTTTGGGAACAAAAGTTGACATTATGCTATCAATTTCTAAAAATTGACATTATGCTATCAATTTCTACAAATTGACATTATGCTATCAATTTCTACATTTTCATGATTACTAAGTGAAAAAAGTCTCATTTCGTCACTAAATAAGACGGGTTTGGCTTTGGGTTGTTTCGTATGGTAAAGCAACGTCAAGCTCAACAACCCAGAGTTTCTCTCTACTCCAGGGCTCTATAGACACATGAGGCCATATTTTCTCCTTTCCTTACTTTTCTCTTTCTTTCTCATTCTTTTGGAAAAGAGCAACCGTTGGGGCTAGCTCGAGGGTATCATGCGGAATGTGGCATAGACTTACAAAATATTTTGACCTTGGGTATTTAGTGGAAGTGTGTGAAGGTCTTTTGTATGGCCAGGTAAAGGAAACGGCTACCACGAGCCTAGGTCTAGGGAATTCTGCCAAAGGAAGAGACTACGGCAAAGGTCTACTTAAAACAGAGAATAAATTGTTCTTAGAAAGCGCGAAGTAGTCTTGTCAAAGAGGACCAGAAGACTGTCGAAGATGAACACATTCTAATAAGTCAATGTTTTATTACTAGTAAGATTAGAGGGGACTATGAATCCATTCCACAGCTGAAAATTACTTCCATAATATCTCCATGACAGAGAACAGCATTAACACACATGGCTCTAAAACTTGAGCAACACTGATGTGTGTGTGTGTGTGTGTGTGTGTGTGTGTGTGTGTGTGTGTGTGTGTGTGTGTGTGTGTGTGTGTGTGTGTGTGTGGGAGAGAGAGAGAGAGAGAGATACCATGATTTTACATCTATGTAAATTAGGCCAGCAGCCTAACAGAAACACCTCAAGAATATTCTTTCATGAAAATTTAAACGAGACATCATTTTATAGAATATGAATGACATCCCAACTCAATCGAGTAATATTCTTGCACTTCTAAAAGCCACACTGAAGTCTTCTATAAACAAGATTTGTATATCAATAAAAAAAATTGCATAATATGTTATGAGTGATTATGTGAAGATATGGTTGGTTTATCTTCTATTTATGATAATACAAACAAAATATTTCGCCTAGAATCTACGTATGTGTGAAAAAATATCACATAAGACACATATTTGCACATTATTCAAAAAAGCATAGAGATAATTTCAGAGAGATCACACTGTACATTCAAGATTTATA
>JAXCGZ010013335.1:32500-35000 GCA_037179515.1 Halocaridina rubra | reverse complement strand
AAATCGCTTATTGAATGAAATGACTTTTGAAGTTTACGATGAGTTGGGGAACACATGTAAACATGGAGCGAAGCAGCACACATCTGCTCACGATGGTGTCCCGAGCTGTTATCTCTACGCGAGAGAGTGGAAGAACCAGCACTGGCTCTCAAATGGGTCTCAGAAAAGGTATATAGAAAGGCAGCAGCGAATCGTCGGCAACTCTATGTCTAGGTAAATTACTAAGTGGCAACTTTCTGATTTAGCCACGCCTGCGAGATTCTGTTGAGGTAAGGCATAGTATATATGGATGCAATTAGGTATCCTAAGTGAGAAATTACCAAGATTTTAAGTATTGGGTTTAAAAACATTCTTTATGGACCACAAAAGGCAGCGCTCCTGTAAAGATAAAATATTTCCCAAACGAGAACACACAAATGCATACGCAAAAATTAACACACACACACACACACACACACACACACACACACACACACACAAACACCAACATGTAATGGAACCAACAAGGGCCAGGGGTGGGGATGAGCCATCACTACTTGATCTAGTGTTCACAGATAATGTGTTGGATATTGAAAAAATTGAGTATGAACCACCAATTGGAAAGAGTGACCACTGTGTGTTGTTGATGGAGTATATCATTGAAGATATTCTTCCTGAGAGTAGAGGCACTGAGGACATGAGGAGGAACTATCGGAAAGGAGATTACATCAAAATGAATGAGCTTTTTGCAGTTATTGACTGGAGAACCTTATTTTACAACAAATCTGTACAAGAAATGTATGACATCTTTTGTGAGAAATATGGGAAGATAGTAGATTGCTGCATACCTGTCACCAAAGTAGGTGTAATTCATGCCAGAGAGAAATGGTTCGATAATGGGTGTAAAAGAGCTAAGGAGTGGAGAGACAAATGCTGGAAAAGGTATAGGAGGAGAAAAAACATAAATGCCTGGCAAACCTACAAAAGAGCAAGAAATGACTACCTAAGTAAAAGGAGAGAGGCAGAGAGAGACTATGAGAGGGACATCACCAGGAAGGCTAAAGAAAATCCCAAGCCTTTCCACAGCTTTATCAGAGGAAAACTGAAGGTAAAAGAACAGGTTTTAAGGCTAAAGAGAGCGGATGGAAGCATCACTGAGACGGATGAAGAGATCTGCAAGGAATTGAACAAGGAGTTTCAGTCAGTATTTACAGTACTTACGAACGATGGAAATTCACACTATACTAGATGAGGAATAAAAATAAATTACAAAATAATATAAAGACACTCTGAATATTTTGGATATAGTGCCTAGATATCCAGGAAGCCCGAAGTTCAAGTCCACAGGGTGGTGTGTAAGGTTTCTCTACTCCAGAACCATAAGGGGATAATAGTAGTAGTGGCGTTCCTCGTATGGTAGTCCCTGACAGCTCAGTAAACTTACTGAGTACGCCATTAGATATATTAGGAGTCGATGTTGATGCACTATTTTCACACGTTTGAGCTCTAATTATAAATAATTTATAATTATCATAATAAGTAGGAAAAAAGGGGGAATGTTTTTATTAGAAATTGACAGGTAAAGGGGAAAAACTTAAATAAATCCCCAATCTTCTCCCCACCCCCAAAGTGGGATAAAAACAAAAGAGTGCTGTTTGCGTTAAATCATTTATAGAGGGTGGAGAGAGTTTAACATTTGACATCTGTGTGTGCAGAGCTATTCGAATAGCGCCATGCAAACAAAACATGCAAACCTCTCCCTTACCCCTCAACCCCCCTAACCCCCAACCCGCCCCCTCTAACCCCCAACCCCGTCCCCTTACCCCTCAACCCCGCCCCTTTACTCCACCAACACCTCCCTTTAAAATATGAAGAAGAAAAAAATCCTAGAAATACTTTTTCCTTTGCTTAAAAAAATATTTTTTTTTAACACGTGTAAAATAAAAAATAAAAAATAGTAACACATATAATCATTTACAGATTTTTTGAAGAACACTTTCTTAAATACCCATTTAAATGACAGATATCTCAAGCCGTTGCGGAATTGGAGAGGATGAAAAATACTGAAAAATTTAAAAAAATTAAAAAATTAAAAAAAATTGATGGCAAGTTCTCCTTCTGATATACAGATCTTTATACCACATTATGTAACTTTCATGATAATTACTATTGGGTTGTTTTTACACAATAATGATTACTTAAATATTTTCAAATTGAAAGATAAACTTCTGCAAGTCAGTCACACTATAGTGACGATAAAACATCAGAGTTATTTGCAAACTTAACCTAATCATGAGCTAACAGAAAATGCAAAATGGCAGGACTGTTTTCAGAAATGAGCGAGAAAATGGACATACCTTCATAAACATAAAATAAATACATTATAAAATGCCTGAATATCAAATGCATAATACTAAACCAGTCATACATAAGTATAGAATATATATAATATATATTATAATATTAATATATAATATATATATATTATATATATATATATTATATATATATTAATATATAT
>JAXCGZ010013335.1:22500-27500 GCA_037179515.1 Halocaridina rubra | reverse complement strand
CAAGCTCGTAACTTCCCGTCTCCTGATCGGTTCCATTTTGTACTTATTGATACTTATCATACTTGTCCTTAAGACTATGGATTGAGTTAGCATTAACTACCTGCTCGCTTAGCGAATTCCAATTATCAACTATTCTTCATTAAAAAAGTACTTCGGTGTGATATATATATATATATATATATATATATATATATATATATATATATATATATATATATATATATATTAGAGATATATATATATATATATATATATATAGAGAGAGAGAGAGAGAGAGAGAGAGAGAGAGAGAGAGAGAGAGAGAGTTACCCATATCAATACATCCGTTTCATCTCTATTATTATTATTGCAATTATTATTATTATTATTATTAATTATTATTATTATTATTATCATCATAAGCCAAGCAACAAGTCCAGCTGGAAAAAGTCAGGCTACATGTTACCAAGTTTCACAGGGTGCGAGAACAGTCATTGCACAGGCGGTTCTGTGTATGATTAAGAAATCCATTTGTGTGTCTAGCTAACTAACAATATGCTATCCTAGGTGTACACTGTTTACGAAATCGGACCATAGTGAATATATATATATATATATATATATATATATATATATATATATATATATATATATATATATATATATATATATATATATATATATATATATATATATATATATATATATATATATATATATATATATATATATATATATATATATATATATATATATATATATATATATATATATATATATATATATATATATATATATATATATATATATATATAAGTATTAGGAATCTATATAAAAAATCACTGGACTCATGACCCCCGTTCTGAACTTCACCAACAACGTTAGAATCCAAATATCATTCATGTTTTTATTTACCATTTCATGGAACTCATTAACCATGAATATACTCATTATCAGCACACACACCCCTTCTTCTCCCATTCATAACTCCCTCCCGCCAGCTATTCCTCCAGCCATTACTCCCCCCCCCCCTTGGCCTTCGCTTTATCACACGAAATACTGTACCTCCAGCTGGCCATCATCCCTCAGCTATCTCCAACTATTGGTCCCCCTCGCCAGATTTTCCTCACTTCAGACATTCAATTCAAAGGTCCCCTCCTCCAGATTTCCCTCACTTCAGACATTTCAAAGGTTCCCCCCCAGGTTTTCCTCACTTCAGACAGTCATTTCAAAGGTCCCCCCCAGATTTTCCTCACTTCAGACATTCATTTCAAAGGTCCACCCCCCAGATTTTCCTCACTTCAAAAATTTCAAAGGTTCCTCCCAGATTTTCCTCACTTCAGACATTCATTTCAAAGGTTCCCCTCCAGATTTTCCTCACTTCAGACATTCACTTCAAAGGTCCCCCCCCCCGATTTTCCTCACTTCAGACATTAATTTCAAACACACTGTGCCTCCATTATTCACCAATTATATTTAATTTCCTCCCCACTAATTTCTGTATGCTTTAAATATTTCAGATTTTCGTTTTAAAAATAAAATCACCTCATAAGACGGCCATTCCTCACCTGACTTTAACTCCTCAACCATTACCCCCCCCCCAATGTTTCTCCTAACTTCTCACATCTCCGCTATATATTAAGAAATATTTCCATGTGACCGGCTTCGGTTTTACGTCACGAATTCCCTTTTCTAATAAGGGCTAGGACGATTGCCTTCTTGCGAAGGACTTGTTTTGGCAGATGTAATCGTTACCCTGAGTGTATGCCCTAACCTCAGTCCGTGACGGGGCGCGAACCCCCGACCTGCCGCCTCAGAGTCGCGGACGCTACCATTTTGCCACGGAGACTACCAGAAATATTTCCATGTGACCAGCACTCCTCAATTAGCTTCAACCCCCCCCCCTTCCCCCACCCGTTTCTACCTACTTCCCATTCAGTCACTGACATAATACCCCCACCTCCACTCTCCCCCTGTCGCTTCTTGAAATTCTGCCGTAATATATCATAAATCATCAATGTGATATTCATCTCTCTCTCTCTCTCTCTCTCTCTCTCTCTCTCTCTCTCTCTCTCTCTCTCTCTCTCTCTCTCTCTCTCTCTCTCTCTCTCTCTCTCTCAAATAAAAATCGACAAAATATATTTAAACAAAATGGAGTCCTAATCGAAGAAAAAAAAACAAATGAATTAACTGGTAATCAAAGAATTAATTAATAAAATTAAATTATTGAAAAATTATTAATAACTACTAAAGTTCACAAGTATATACAAATCATTAAATAAAAAGAATAAAAATAATAAAGAAAAGCAAAACAACATAAACAAGTAAATAATCAAATAAGGAACTCTATAAATAACCAAATTAATACTTATATTTAAAAAATAAATAAATATATCAATATAACACCGAGAACTCAATATACACTTAACACACACACACACACACACACACACACACACACACACACCCCCCCGCACACACACACACACACACACACACACACACCACACACACACACACACCCCCCCCCCCCCCCCCCCCCCCCCCCCCCCCCCCCCCCTATATATATATATATATAAACTTATCTGCAGAAAGAAACAACTAAACATATAGTTGAGTAAATGTAGCGAAGTAAAGTGTGCACCATGTCGCAAGATATACGCCGGAATGACACGCATATATTACGCCTACCATTTGCATATTAAAATGGCTCCCGATAAAGGCTCTTGGGGTCATGTTCTCCGGAGTGAGTTCATTATGACATGATGGCTGTGGCTCATGTCAAGATAGATATGACTTTATGGTGATATGAACAGGCATGTTTCTCGTAATGGCATGGCATGCACGATAAATAATATACTACTTAGTATTCAAAGTTTTCTGATGGATTTTCTTTTATTGCCGGAAAATTACTATGAGAAAAGGGACCACGAGAACTTCTCAGCATGCAAATGTCCCGGATTTTTCTTCTTGCCGGAAAGCAGCCGAGAGACGAGGTGAACAGGAGCAGGGTATTGTAAATCCATCTCAGTATATACACCTTTTTCTTGCCAGAAAAAAAACTGACGAAAAAAAGTGAGAATGCACAATCAAGGTTTGCCTCCAAAAGTCTTGGGTTATAGTTGTGGTCACTTTTGATATATATATATATATATATATATATATATATATATATATATATATATATATATATATATATATATATATATATATATATATATATATATATATATATATATATATATATATATATATATATATATATATATATATATATATATATATATATATATATATATATATATATATATATATATATATATATATATATATATATATATATATATATATATATATATATATATATATATATTATATATATATATATATATATATATATATATATATATATTATTATATTATATATATATGTATATATATATATATATATATATATATATATATATATATATATATATACCCGTCACGGTCTGGGGTTAGCAAGGGCATGCACTCAGCGTAAGGATTACATCTGCCAAAACAAGTCCTTCGTAAGAAGGCAACCGTCCTAGCCCTTGGTAGATAAGGGAGTCCGTGACGTAAAACCGGAACAACCGGAACATATATATATATATATATATATAATATATATATATATATATATATATATATATATATATATATATATATATATATATATATATATATATATATATATATATAAACACACTAAAAGAAATTCATGCATTCATTCACTCATATAAAATTCATTCATAAAAAATGCACGAAATAACAAAAATCATAGATATTTTAGCTTTTATTGTATCTGTAGGCCTGGATAGGTTATTCCTTTATTTACCTATCTAGTAACTACCTCTCTATAAATTTGTTTGTATGTCTGTTAATACCCTCGAATCTCGGACAGACTTCATGCGAGTTAGCTTAACTATTTATGTATCCATCAATCCATACTTCCGTGTCACAGTATTCCTATTTCTACACCTAATGATCTGACTTTCTGTCTATATGCCTATATAACTAGGTATCTGACTGTCTGTTAGTCTATCTATATGGCTCTGTACGTGTCTGTCCATATGTCTATCTGTCCATGTACGGAGCCTCCATTTAGAATCGCTGTAGACTACATCACACAGCTTCATGTCCCATCAAAAACTCGTTCGCATTCCAATGCCTCAATGACCATACGTGCACACACATATATGCATGAACACATATACGCATAAACACATATGCACGTATTTTCACAACAAATGCATGTAAAGATGTAGGGTAACCGCATTATGCCTGCATTCATACCGAAAGCCACATATAAGTAGAGGTTCTTATGTTGCATACATAAATATATTGATATTGATACATAAAGATGCTCACACACTCAGAAAACATGTGTACACTGCCAATCATACGCGTAAAAACGCATTAGTATTTATAGCTAAATATTTATTAATTATTATAAATTATTATAAATATATACTCCCTTAAATGTTTTCTTTTATTTTTATGTCGGCTACCCCCAATTAAAGGGGGAAACAGCCAAGGTAGATAGATAGATAGATAGATAGATAGAATAGACATACTCATATGAATATATATGATTACAAATGCGCGTACACAGACTAAATGTATGTACACAATCAGCTATACCTGCACGTATACATTTGCATGTAAATATATAATCAGTACTACATACATGCATACCTATATAAATATTCATATATAAAAGTACTTTGGTATATAGTCTGCCAAATATTATGTTATAATAATAATAATAATAATAATAATAATAATAATAATAATAATAATAATAATAATAATAATAATTATTATTATTATTATTATTATAATTATTATTATTATTATTATTATTATTATTATTATTATTATTATTATTATTATTATTATTATTAATAGTATTATTTTCATTATTATTATTATTTTCATTATTATTATTATTATTATTATTATTATTATTATTATTATTATTATTATTATTATCATTA
>JAXCGZ010013335.1:5000-17500 GCA_037179515.1 Halocaridina rubra | reverse complement strand
AGAGGGAATTGTGTCAATATACATAGGAAAAATGAGTGTACATATCGGTCCATTGTTGAATGCTTATCCGCTATTGGTATGCTGGTATCTATAGGCTAATGGGGGGGCTCTAATATGGTTGGCTGGCTTCTTATTACAGCCACATACCCGTCCTCTAGCCTCTCCGAATCAAAGAATAAGAAAACTAAAACTTATCTAGAAAGTGTGGAATGAGTGCATAATATAGAACCTTTGTGTGTGTGTGTGTGTGATTACCTAATTGTGATTACCTAATTGTGTTTACGGGAAAGAGCCCAAAGCTCGTATCTTTCCGTCTCCTCATCGGTTCCATTTTATACTTAGTGATACTTATCATACCTGTCCTTAAAACTATGGATTGAGATAGCATTAACTACCTCCTCGCTTAGCCAATTCCAATTATCAACTACTCTTACACTGAAAAAGTATTTCCTTACATCCTGCGAAGAAGTTTTCTTACGAAGCTTCAAACTATGACCTCTAGTTCTAGAGCCAGCCATATCAAAATATCGATCCCTATCCACTCTATCATAACCATGAAGGAATTTAAAGACTGTCACCATATCCCCCCTCACTCTTATAGCTTCGAGTGATGGTAAGTCTAATTCCCTCAGCCTCTCATCATAACTGAGATTGCGTATTTCTGGCACCAGTTTCGTGGCATGTCTTTGAACTTTTTCAAGCTTAGCTATGTGCTTTTTCAAGTGCGGATTCCAAAAGGTGTGTGTGTGTGTGTGTGTGATTTGATGTATTTAATATATATATATATATATATATATATATATATATATATATATATATATATATATATATATATATATATATATATATATATATATTCACCCCACAGGTATTGTGAATCCTAAATAATATAGTTAGCCCGGTAGTTTTTCCTCTCGTGTAGTTTTATGCATGAAAGATATCTTCCTGGTAATGCTTATTCCATTCTTGAAAGGCAAGCTAGCAGAAGATGGGTGGGGAGGAGAAAGTTAAATTTAGCATCTAAGAAGCTTTTTCATGTACTAATATTCCTGACACTTTGACCACCATGACAAAGATCCCTCTGATCGGGGGTGGGGTAGCAGGAGGGTCTCTGTGACCATCAGAGATTATTCTAAAAATACAACTGGAACCAAGCTATTGTCCACCAGTGACTACATCGTTTGCCCAGCCATCCCCCAGTCATGTGCGATTTTCTGGGGATTAAATACTAGTTTTAAAAGCATTGTTGCCGCATAATTCACAGTCAAATTTACGGAATGGCTGAAAGGTGGGTCTTAAGAAGGTTGCTAAAAATAAATAATTTCTTAAATAAATCCTAGAAAATGTGACCTGACCTGTGACATTCTCCCATATATCTGTGTATAAAGTGTTTAACTCACAGCCCGCAGGTACCGAAGAGATTCGGAAAAAAATTCTTAAACAAGAGTCTCATATAAGACATACAGAGGAGGGTAGTAGGGTCCCTCGTAAGAAAAGTAAGGTCTCGTCAATTCCAAAGGTTCAGTGACTCCATCATAAGGGTGTAAAGGGGTCAATGATGAAGCAAGTATATTCACAATTACGGGTATCTATAAAGGCCATATTGCCCATTCGCCAACTTACGTTATAAAAAAAATTCTTACAACTTAAATTGAATCCCTTCCAAAGATCTAGGCAAAAAAAAAAAAAAAAATGGGTGTAAGGGGTGGGGTACGGGGATGTCGGTGGGCTTGAACCTTGAAAAGAAATAAAAAGATTTTGACGAGGGCAGCGAGAGAGATGAACAGACAAATATACATAAGGAGAAACGAAGAATTTTTCATTAGCTTAATCCTGGCCAGGGTTTTGTTGAAGCCAAATTGGAACTGGCCGGGAGAGAGATATATGAATACAGCACACGAATTCTTTTCTAACTTGGCCTGTCTCTCAAAAAGGCCTCTGAGAAATTCAAAATCTCTCTCTCTCTCTCTCTCTCTCTCTCTCTCTCTCTCTCTCTCTCTCTCTCTCTCTCTCTCTCTCTCTCTCTCTCTTTGTATTTCTTTTCTTCATCTTTCTTTTATCGTTTTGTTGTTTCTGTTGAGGCCTTTTCTTGTCTTTCTTCTCGTTTCTCTTCGTTTTTATGATTATTGTTATTTGTGTCATGGTTTACTTTAAATACTATTCTCATTATTTTTGTGTCATGATTATTACTCTAAATACTAATATTATTATTATTATTATTATTATTATTATTATTATTATTATTATTATTATTATTATTATTAGTATTATTATTACTATTATTATCATTGAAGGAAGGTAGGGACACTTTTTAGGCCTTTATGGATTTCGAGAAAGCGTATGACAGGGTAGATAGAGAGGGGTTGTGGAGGGTGTTGCGACTGTATGTAATAAGTGGAAGGTTGTTGAATGCGGTGAAGAATTTTTACATGAATACTAGAGCATGCGTGAGAGTTGGGAATGATATGAGTGATTGGTTTGAGATGAATGTTGGGCTAGGTCAAGGTCGTGTAATGTCACCATGGTTGTTTAATGTGTATATGGATGGAGTGGTAAGGGAAGTAAATGAAAGAGTATTAGACAGAGGCTTGGAACTAGTGGGTGAGGAGGGAAGGTTGTAGAAACTGAGTCAGTTGCTATTTGCGGATGATACTATACTGGTGGCTGATACTGAAAATGAATTGAATCATTTGGTGACTGAGTTTATTAGTTTGCGTGAAAGAAGGAAGTTGCGGGTGAATATTGGTAAAAGTAAAGTCATGAGATGCACGAGGAGTGTTAATGTTGACAGACTGAATGTAGGATTGAATGGGGAGTTGCATGAAGAAGTTGAGTTTTAAGTATCTGGGGTCACATGTATCAAGGAGTGGACGAGTGGATGTAGAGGTAAATCACAGAGTGAAGGAAGCTAGTAAATGTCTAGGTGGGTTGAAATGTGTAATGAGAAATAGATATTTGGGAATGAATGCAAAGAGAAGGATATATGAAGGTGTGATTGTGCCGACAGCATTGTATGGAGCAGAGACTTGGAATGCACGAGAGGATGAATGAAACAAGTTGAATGTAATGGAGATGAGGTGTTTGAGAGGTATGATTGGTGTATCTAGAATAGATAGAGTAAGAAATGAGGATGCTAGGCAGAGAACGGGAGTTGGAAGGAGGCTGTCGGATAGGTTAGATCAGAAAGTGTTGAGATCGTTTGGACACATGGAAAGGATGAGTGATGAACGATTCGTGAAGAGAGTGTGGAGTGCAGAAGTGATTGGAGTTAGGTCAAGAGGGAGACCTAGAATGAGATGGATGGATGGCGTGAAATGAACACTGAATGCACGTGGAATGTCAGAGGAACAGGGAAGAGTGCGTGCAAGAGATAGGAATGAGTGGACAAAGACTGTGCATGTATGACGCGACCCAAAGGGATTTCTCGCACCTGCTAGCTCAGTGAACTGTGGTGGAAGGGTGTGAGGGGAGTTGCGATGTGATGAAGCAGTGGGGGTAAACCAGCTGCGGCTGTCGGGTCTTACTGTAGAATATCCTTGCCAACCTACCATGTGGATGACCCAAGCAGGTTGGAAAGGGGGGGGGGGGAGATGTGGCAACCCTCTATCCCCAAGGAGCTGAGAGGAGTGGTTGAGGTGTGTATGTGGATCGTGGTAAATGCGCATTTCTTGGCTCGGCCACCCCCATAACAAGGGGGAATGAGGCTTGTGTCTATATGTATGTATTTAATTTTATCATTATTATTATTATTATTAACATTATATTATCATTATTAGATTTATTATCACCATTATAATTATTATTATTATTATTATTATTATTATTATTATTATTATTATTACTATTATTATTATTATTATTATTATTATTATTATTATTATTATTATTATTATTATTATTATTGTTGTTGTTGTTGTTGTTGTTGATGCTGCTGTTAATATTATTATTATTATTTTATTATTATTATTATTATTATTATTATTATTATTATTATTATTATTATTATTATTATTATTATTATTACCATTATTGTTATCATTATAAATTTAAGCCACGACAAATGAAATTAGATACTCTTTAATATATTCATAATGGTTGAAGCTCTGTCCTTTATACCTTTTGTGTATTTAGCTACATTGGATATACACTTTGTAAATGCCGAACAAGAAATACATTGTAGAAACTGTAAAACCTTAAAAAGGCCATTACACTACTAAAGATACTTACTATTACTACTCTTACTAACCTCCTCTATTGCTAAAGCTTTGACGAAACTTTGCTCAAGTCTCACTTCTTGAAACGCCTTGAATGTAATGCTGGCGTCACACATAGCCAAAATTCCCGACTCGACTCTTAAAACCGTCTAAAGACGGAATCCTCCCGGCAGCAATGACGTCATTACGATAATCGAGTGCAATTTTTCGTCCGCGTACGACGGAATCCTAACGGTCCTACGTAGTTTAAAAAAATCGAGGGGGTCCTGAACCGTCGTGGAGGGCCTACGATAATTGGCTGCTGCACCCAATAAACTCCGTGATTCGGAAGACCAAATCAGTCGTAGAAGACTGCGTACGACTGGTAAGATCGATCTTCTTGATAGTACGCGGGCGTAGGAGAAGGTGTACGCCCGCGTACGATCCAGAGGATCGATCCTACCCAGCGTACGCTGTCCTCCGGGTCTGGAACCGATAAAAATTAAAAAATTCGCTTATACGTCTGGCAGCGCAGTACGAAAAGACAGCGCGCGCATGCGTGGTCTCATTTCTGACAACCCAGTCCAGGGCGTTCAGTTTTCCTGCTCCAAATATATAAATCAGGGTTATACTTTCACAAATATCTCATATATATTATATATATATATATATATATATATATATATATATATATATATATATATATATATATATATATATATATATATATATATATATATATATGTATTTTCCATATATTTATTGTTCACTAGGATCAATTCTAACATAATTATATAAATGGAAAAGTAAGGGCAAATATAACTATACCAAATTACTTTTTATTTGCGTTTACCAGTACATACAACTTACATTTGAAGGATTCTGTGAATGACAAAGATGAAACATTATTACATTATTAAATGTAAAATATTAAACTTAATATCTTCTCAGTATAAAATAATAAAAATGAAACATATTAAGATCAGTTATTGTAATATGTGAAAAACAAATGACTTAAAATAAATTACATATCTATATGGGAATAAAATGCTAAAATTAAAGTTACAAACGTCGTCCTTTAAACCATTCTCTCTTGCCACGATACCCTTCCTTCGGGGGAATTACAGTATTCCTCCCGACTGCGTACAACCCCCTACGAACGTGTACATTCCCCTACGAAGGGTCGGGAGCGTCGGGAGCATGGTTGGCTAGTCGTAACGGTCAAAAATTTAAGTTTCCCGTTTTCTATGATGAGACTTACGTTTGCGTACGATCAGTCGTACGCTAAATTACGCGTCCAAACTACTCCGTACGATTGCAATTACGATCCATAGGACTGCTTACTCGTACGTATGACGCACTTCCGACAGGCACAGGAATGCACCTGTCAGCTAAAAAATCTGCCGGATCTCCAAGGATTGAGCGAAGATTCCGTTGGAACGCGGTCTTAAGAGTCGGGTCGGGAGTTTTGGCTATGTGTGACGCCAGCATAACTCACTTATCTCCAATCACCAGTACGGCTTCCGCAAGGAAAAATCCACTGGTGATCTCCTGTCCTATCTTACTCATTTATGGTCATCTTCTCCGAGGAACTATGGGGGATCCTTTGTCGTCTCCCTTGATATCTCTAAGGCTTTTGACAGAGTCTGGCACAAGGCTCTGTTGGCCAAACTCCCTGCCTATGGCTTTACCTCCTTCTTTCTGTTCTCTGATTTATAGTTTTCTTACTGACCGTTTTATATCTGTAGTTGTTGATGGCGCGACATCTAGTCATTTTTCTGTTACCAGTGGTGTTCCCCATGGCTCGTGTTTTTTCACCTACTCTGTTCCTTCTCTTCATCAGTGATCTCCTACAATCCCTATCTTCCTCTCTTCTTCATGCCTGTGCCGATGATTCTACCCTTCACTCTTCCTCTGCCTTTTCTTAACAATCTTCATCTGTTACTCGTAATCAATCTCGTATCACTCTTTCTTCTACTCTTAACTCCGATTTGCAGAGTATCTGAGTGAGGCACTCAAAATTTAGTTAAATTTAATGCCTCCAAGAGACAGTTTCTGGCTATCTCTTTATCTTTTTCTCCTCCTGATAACCCTATTGTCTTTGAAACTAATGAAATTTACCCTCTTAACTCTTTTAACATAATAGGAATCCATATAGCCTCTAACTTGTCTTGGGGGAATCATATAATCCAAATTTCTAAATCTTAATCCAAAAAATTGGGGGATGTGTTTCGTTTTTGTCATTACTTTTCCTCATTGCAGTTGCTTAAAATTTACAAAGGTCTTATCCCTCCCTGCTTAGAATACTGCTCACACATCTGAGGTGCTTCTTCTTATACTTATCTTCTTGATAGGGTTAAATCTATGGCAGTCAGACTCATTAATGCTCCTTCTCTTACTTCTAATCTGGATTCTCTCTCTCTTCGCCATAATGCATCTTCCCTTTCAATTTTCAATCGCTACTACTTCCATCGCTGCTCTGATGAGTTGGCGAGTTGCATCCCTCCCCCACTGCCGAGGCAGCGTAACACTCGCCAAGCGGCCTCATCTCACAGGTGCTGTGTGGATATTTGTAGCTCGCAGATTGGTCGGTGCAGCGACTGCTTCTTCCCATCTACCTCCAGACTCTGGAACTCTCTTCCTCCTCCTGTCTTTCCCAATTCTTATGACCTATCTTCCTTCAAAAGCGGATCTATCGTCATCTCAGAGCCTAGTCCTCCATATCTCTGGGTCCTCTGTACTTTGACTGTTTTTCTGTCTGTCGTTTTCCTTTGTGTGACATTACCTCAACTCTCCCTTGTCCTTAACCTTTTTCTTTTCCTTCGTCTTGGTATTTTCTCGTGCCCGGGCCTTTATAGATGAGGGCAGTTTCTGCCTGTACCAGTGTCACACTCATGAAAAAAACTACTACTACTACTACTACTGCTACTGCTACTCCTACTACTTCTACTACTAATAATAATAATAATGATGATGATGATGATGATGATGACGACGACGATGATTATGATGATAATGATGATTATGAAGATGATGCTAGGATAAAAAAAAAATATAAAGCAACCGAACATAAAAATTTAAACAATAGAAAGGTGAAGTTGTTGTCAGGTAAATACCAAAATTTGACGGGTTAGAGGCCGGTTTGCCATACTCATGGACCGAGTTCAAGTCCCCGCACATATCCTAGAGAGGATATTAATATTCAATGAGTCATTTAGTTCATACCACCTGAGTGGCCGTAATGAGTACAATTAAATGTCAAACGACAGGTGCAAGCAGTGTCAGCAAGAGCTCAGGCAAGATAAAAAAAAAAACATGCAAAGATATGACCTAATATGACCTGTCCTGGAACTCTACACGAAAACGAACCATTTAGGATCATTCCATGTTCTTGCTCTTTCAAAAATGTTACTGAAAGAAAATCAATATGAGACCTGAAGACAAACTCTAGTAAACAAGACGTATGTAAAAAAAATTTTAAAAAAAATTTAAAAGAAAAAACCCTGTGATTTACAACCTCCAAACTCTTTCTTCGCATCATGGTACAAGGTCATGAATCCTCTCAGCCAATCATCTTCAGGGCATTGATGTTATGAATGATGACAGTAAGTTTCATTATTGTATGTACATCGCTTGCATCTCTTGTAAGACTTCCAGAGAGAGAGAAAAATTATTTATAAATGTCTTGGCTATCCCTTCCAGCAAAGGAACTTGTAGTCTCTCGACTGATACTGGATCTAAGGGGTTCTCAACTAAGACGCTGAAGACTCTGTTAAAAGGTCCACGAACTGGAACGCTGAAGGCATTTTCAATGGGACCGACTATAAACTTTATATTTATATATCTCCTAGAGCAATGGGTTTCTTAGGAAACCGAGGACCCCATCAATAATTCCGTGTGTTACCCGTATTAAATCTCTCCTAATGCAAAGGGGTTCTCAACTATGTAAATAGAAAAAACTATTAATGTGCTCATGTAATATCCGGTTATATATATATCCGGTTTTACGTCACGGACTCCCTTATCAACCAAGGGCTAGGACGGTTGCCTTCTTGCGAAGGACTTGTTTTGGCAGATGTAATCCTTACGCTGAGTGCATGCCTTTGCTAACCTCAGACCGTGGTGGGGCGCGAACCCTCGACCTGACGCCTCAGAGTCGGAGACGCTACCGACTGAGCCACGGCGACTACAATGTGCTCATGTAATGAAAGTCTAAATTTATGTAGAATTATCGAGCACATTTTCAACTAAGAAACTAAAGACCCGTAAATTATAGTTGAAATTATACATCTTAGGTATGGGTGACATTCAACAAACTAACTGGAGACCCCATCAAGAGTCCATGAACTGAATAATAACTCACTCTTATTTCACATTAATTGGATGTCGCAAGTAGGATATTGGAAACTGTATCAATATTATGCAAATAATATACCATGTCTAAATAATTATCTGTTTTTAGACTTAAAAATATCTCAGCTACGACACTGTAGGCCCAATCACTATGTATAAGTACTGGAGACATTTACTAGCCATACGGACTGGAGACTACATCACAAGCTTCACGCAATGAGTCGAAAAATTAATACGGACCTTAAATTTAGGAGGTTCTGAAACCGAAAACTGGAGACTATAATTGGCCCATGAGCTATTTCTAAAGGGGGGTTTACACGGTCAAACGGTTCGTCGAACACTTGTCTGTCGAACCGCGTTCGATGAACTGTTTGACCGTGTAAACCCCCCTTAATAACTTTCATATAGCCGCTTATGATTATCTGAGAAGTTTTAAGGTGGATATTATCAAAAAAGATAAAACTAAAAGTGCAAATAATTTATCACTTCCTATTTGTAAATGTTAAAGGAATTCAAAGCAACTTTATTTCCACTTCTGTGGTACAGCGACAATATCACAAAATACTTAAGATAGAATTTCATATTCGGATACAGTAACATAATCATTTGTGGTCTATAGAGATAAATTTCATATGCCACTAAGAGATTACTACAGTTCTAGATAATTATGACATTTGTCTTAAGGTTAATAGTTATGTTAGTTACTACAACTGACCCCCCCCCAACCATGCATCTCAAATTTTCAAAAAGAAAGGATTATTATGATTTAAAGTATAAGTCACGTAGTAGCACATGGCTTCCAGACTGTCTGAAGGATGTTTTCTATGAGCTCCGCTAACGTTTTGGTATATACACAGTATATCAAGTACCTTGGGTCCCCAAGGCCACTAAATTCTCAAAAGAAATTATAAGGCCCAAAAAATCGTTTAAGAACTAATGTTATCAGGGGATTGCTTAGGTTACGAATAGTCACTTCGACTAGTTCTCCTGACGGGGAGGTGTGTATTCTTAATTCTTAAGTTAGACACCACATTATTCCATTTTTATTTGAATACAAACATAGAAGCCTAAAATTACAAAAAGAAGATAAATAAATTTCCTTAAATAGTTGAAGACGCATGCATGTTCAAGTACATACATTATAAGAGTCCCATTTTCAACTAAGTACTCATTATAATACCCTTGCAAATCTTTATACATAATACAATAATAATAATAATAATAATAATAATAATAATAATAATAATAATAATAATAATAATAATAATAATAATAATAATAATATTATCGCAGTTTGTCATCAAATATTCAGGTCTATATCCCCTAAAATCTTCACTCAAAAATGGCTGGTGCTTTATATTCCAAGACGAAGAAATTCCCCATTTCAGTAAAAAATTACCTTGCGAGCCTAGAAAATTGGAGGCGAAGCAATTGCTTGTTGAATTTTTTATGCCGTAATGATACTTTTCACCCCCTTTTTCCACCAAAATTTCCAAGCACAGAAAGGTTTGTAAATCTCAGGAATAAAAGTTTAAGACAAAAATCATAGTAAATGAATTTTTATATTATGCAGAATCTACATTCATAGTGTTTCTAATGCTAATACATTGTTAGTAGGACGGTTTCCATATGCCAGCAACTAGGGAGAAATAATAATAAACAGCTAAGAAACACCCTAGACGACTCACTAAAAAAAAAGATATCTTCTCTAGGTTTTGCTCCACCAATGTTTAGTTATAAGAGAACTTGAATACTTCGAAATAAGGTTGAGAATCACTCAAGATTGATAGTGCTATATTTTGTTTACACTACTGGTTGTATGCCTTTGTTGCTGCATTGGGCTAGCTCTAAAAATTCGGTCCCTGGTATTTCGGCACATTATCCATAAAAATTCGGTCCCTGGTATTTCGGCATATTATCCATAAAAATTCGGTCCCTGGTATTTCGGTATATTATCCATAAAAATTCGGTCTCTGGTATTTCGGCATATTATCCATAAAAATTCGGTCCCTGGTATTTCGGCATATTATCCATAAAAATTCGGTCCCTGGTATTTCGGCATATTATCCATAAAAATTCGGTTCTTAGTGTACAGCATATTTCAGCCATAAACGAACTTTTAAAGCTCTGGTAAAAAAAAAAAAAGTTGGGAATCTCTCTGGTAGATGTTTGGGGCGATTCTCTTCGCCTGGTGCTTCTGCAGTGACTTATAGAACAGAAACTGGAGGGCAACTGACAGATCCTGAGGCTGGAATCTTGGCCTCACTTACTGTAAATCATTGCGTCAGCGCATTAGAGCGACAACAAGTCGTTAAATTCCAGCTGTTAAAAGACCTCTTCTCGTCGTTGCTTCAGTCCTTCCTCAGAGGTGTTGCTACAGCAACTCGAGAAGAGTGACCTCTCTCTCTCTCTCTCTCTCTCTCTCTCTCTCTCTCTCTCTCTCTCTCTCTCTCTCTCTCTCTCTTGGTTATATATTTTTTTCTTATTTCTTACACTCCCACAACTGCATGGAGTTGAGATAACAATAAGATAACCCCTCCTGAGATAATCTGCCCTGTCGGTGCATGAATGGATACGGGCACGGGTATTTTTACCTAACTATTTAAGATAAGTGCGATAACATCCCCTTTCCCCATCTACTTCTTCCCCCCATTCTTTGAAGAGATTGTGATCTGCGCAAGTGTCTGAGTGGATACAGGTGCAGTTACCAACAATTATATAAATCATAAATTATATTAAACAGTTACCAACATTTGATACAAAGGAGCAAAAAATATATAAATTATAAATTATATTAATTATAAATTTAGCATGTTGAAATGCTATAGGAGATTACATTTGATTAGTTTTTTCACTGTTATTGAGATGTCAACACCTTACTGTAAATGAAACTAATAACTGATAAACCGATTCTTTAACTTTACAACCCCTTACCACAAAAGAAGCATACTCAATAATCCTGCTGAGTTGACAGACGCTAGTACAAAGTAAGGGACATTACTAGCCTTTTTTCTTATCCTTAAGAAGTTCTGGAATAAAAAAAAATATATATATATACAAAAGCAATTAAGGTATCAAAATCGGGACCTTTTTGACTGCAAGGCAGATAATTATTCTACTGTGGTGAGAGAAACTGATATTACTTGCATATATATATATATATATATATATATATATATATATATATATATATATATATATATATATATATATATATATATATATATATATATAATAAATAAAAAGGAAAATAAATAAAATCTAGAATAAAATAAATGTCAGGACAAAATAAAATATCTCTTTTGGTAGTTATTTTTACCATGGGTGGTAATTCAGCTCTTTGAGGGGTAGAATATACCTCCCCCCCAAAAAACTGCCCCTTTTCCTCTCCTCTTTTTTCCCTTCCCGTTCCAATCCTGTGTTCCGTAAGCCTCTTTTATCTCTACGTATTGTCGTACTGGGAGGGATAGTTATCGTACATCAGGCAAGGGCAGTCAGCCTGTATGGTGTTTTACCCTTGGAGTTTTACCTGTTTTTCTCAGGCTCTCCATCTGTATATCGCATATACTGTACTTTCCTTTACATTTTATCATCCTTTTAATCTTTTAAATTTTTTTTTATTTTTTTACGTTCTTTACATTTTATCATCCTTTTAATCTTTTACATTCTTTTTTTTATTTTTTTTACGTTTTTCTTCGTTTTGTTTCATATTTTTCTTACTTTGTTCTACGATGTGTTATTTCTTGTCTAATAATCCTTGGCTATTTTTTTTATATTCTCTTATTTCTGCTTTTACATTGCTCCATTCCTTCATTTGTATTTTTTTTTTCATATATCATTTCATTCTTTACATTTTTCATTTACTTGTTCCTTTGTATTCTTCATTCCTTCTATATATTCTTAAATAAACATTAAATTTTCCAATTATTCATTATTCTCGGATATTCGTTACAT
>JAXCGZ010013334.1:132500-136708 GCA_037179515.1 Halocaridina rubra | reverse complement strand
TCGCGGACGCTACCGCTTGACCCACGGTGACTACTACATTAAACCCCTAATACTTATTGCAAAATGGCAAAGTAGTACTTCCAAGATACATCTCAAAGACGTCATTTGTATTAGAGTCTCTATAAGGACAGTTCATATAGCTCTTGCATATTTATGGTTGTTGGGACCGTTCGTTGAGAGTTTTCTTGGGAACTGTCTTATAAATCCTTGTCTATCACCCACTCTCTCTTAATTTAGTCTAAGGGAACGTAGCGGTTAAGTAACGTATAGCTGTTTCTCAGTCAACCTACGCTAGCTAAGACCTGAATAGTATAATATTAACATGTTGTTGAGATATGTTCTTTGCTCCGAAAAAAAAAATACTTCCGAGTGAAAGTTAAACTTTGTATAAATTTCTTGTTTGCCAGATGTTAACAATGAGGAAACTAGTTCCATTTTTTTTATATCTGTTTTCGCTTCATTTGCATCTCTCTGAGACTTTTATTCTTTTGCAATCACTTCCTGATTGACATACTGTAAATCTGGGTTCGAAGCAACGCATTACTTCGTAAAGCATCTCTTTGCCTCCTGATTGAGGGCACAGAGGTAGATCTGACCTTTATTGCTACCCCCGCAGAGGCAACTGGTCAAGTTATTTTTGGTTGAGGTCAGTGATAAGCCTCCTGGCTAGTACAGTGGTAACGCACTGGCCTCGCATTCGCGAGGTCGAGAGATCGGTTCCCGTCCAAGACCGAGAGTTTAAGCTGTTTACTGGGGAGGTTACTGCTGTGGCTGGGCATCACAGTGGGGGGGGATTGGGGCCTGTGCGGCTGGCAACCACCCTATGGGTCCTCCATGACCCGCTCCACCCATCCGTAGGTGGAGAATCTAGGAAAAAGAAAGGTCAATGATGGAATCGTAACCTATTGTTTAGTCTTGGGAACTGTCTATCTATTAAACGTCTCATGTTATAAAATATATATACTGTAACATCATATGCTTCCTTAAGCCGTTTATAAGACATAAACAGTTATGTATCTGTTTTATACCAAATGATTCCATGTTCAATTTCAACCCAGCCACTGAGGGGGGCAAGCCAGCCTCAACTTGGTGCAGGTCCCAAGCCCGGGTAGATGGGGAGGGTTGGCGGCAGGAAGGGCATCCGGCCATAAAAATTTTGCCAAAACCAAAATATGGCCAGTACAAATAACATCGACTCCACATAAAAGTGGGAAAAGATGTAGACGAAGAAGAAGAAGGAGGTTCCATGTTTAATTTCCTCTTGATTGTATACAAATTCTCCACCATAATTGTTTTAGGAAACGAAGTAAACTGCATCATTAGTTGTATATTTTCAGTTGTAAAAGGTTAACTTCATATGGAAAGACTTAGAGAAGGGTAAAATTTGTGCCTATTCTGCAGCTATTAATAAGAAAAATCTTGAGGATATTAATTGTGTTCTTACGGGTATTTTTTTTTATGTTTACAGACATCTCCAATATATTATATATATATATATATATATATATATATATATATATATATATATATATATATATATATATATATATATATTCATTTATTTTTTTTCTCGAGTATTTGTAAAAATGGCCGCATCTGTATATCAAATATGCACATAAACGGTTTATTCTTTTCTACTTTTATATCTGATTACCTTGTGAGAGACTGTGAGGAGAACGCAGAAAATATAACCTGTCCATACGACCTATTTCCTATATTCTTAATTTGCGTAGAGGGGATAGCCATACGCAAGAGACAAAACCTTAGGTTCATTCATTTTCCATTCATATTTGCCTTAAGGGTTATCATAAATTCCTCTTATCATATAACGTGTGCCTTATTTAACCATTCTAAGAAGAGAGAGAGAGAGAGGAGAGAGAGAGAGAGAGAGAGAGAGAGAGAGAGAGAGAGAGAGAGAGAGAGAGAGAGAGAGCATTTTTTAAAGATAATCACTCTACATAGCCATGTCAGTGTACAGTGCGAGGGCAGTGTACAGTGCGAGAGAGAGAGAGAGAGAGAGAGAGAGAGAGAGAGAGAGAGAGAGAGAGAGAGAGAGAGAGAGAGAGGGAGAGAGAGAGAGAGAGAGAGAGAGAGAGAGAGAGAGAGAGAGAGAGAGAATTTTTTTTAACGATGATTACTCTACATAGCCATGTCAGTGTACAGTGAGAGAGAGAGAGAGAGAGAGAGAGAGAGAGAGAGAGAGAGAGAGAGAGAGAGAGAGAGAGAGAGAGAGAGAGAGAGAGCATTTTTTTTTAACGATGATCACTCTACATTGCCATGTCAGTGTACAGTGCGAGGGCAGTGTACAGTGCGCGCGCGCGCGCGCGCGCGCGCGCGCGAGAGAGAGAGAGAGAGAGAGAGAGAGAGAGAGAGCATTTTTTTCTTTTTTAACGATGATCACTCTACATAGCCATGTCAGTGTACAGTGCGAGGGCAGTTTCCCTGCCCTCCCCTGCAGTGAGTGAAGGTATTGCAAGTGGGTCTGGCATAGGATGAAGAGGTATATTTAGGATGGGATTCCATCCTCCATGCATCTTGGAGCGTCCATATTAGGTGAGGATGGTTCAAGCCACCATCCTGGGGGATACCAGACGTCTACATTGGGTGCATCATAAGGTATATTTTATAGTTCACACCAGAGGACACAGGGAAGTGCATTCGGCTTTCTTAAGGGGGGTTTACACGGTCAAACGGTTCGTCGAACGCGGTTCGATAGACAAGTGTTTGAAGTGATGTTCGAACGTGTGGATGGGGTATTTGGTTGTCAAACACGTTTGTCACATGGTCAAACGGTTCGTCGAACGCGGTTCGACAGGCAAGTGTTTGAAGTGATGTTCGAACGTGTGAACGGGGTATTTGGTTGTCGAACACTTTTGCCGAACGTTTTCGACAACCAAATACCCCGTTCACACGTTCGAACATCACTTCAAACACTTGTCTGTCGTACCGCGTTCGACGAACCGTTTGACAGTGTAAACTCCCCTTTAAGCTTGTCGCCTGGATATGAAGTTCTTTACGTTTCGTCTCGGACCCATATTCTCTTCAACAGTATTTTTTTTTACATTTTTGCTTTCTTGCTTTTTTTCATCTTGTTTTCTTCATCTGTTCCTTGCTTTTTCTTCTAAGTCCAATAACCTCTTTTACAATATATATTTCTTTACCTTTATGCTTTTTTTGCTTTCTTTATCTAGTGTTAATTCACATATTTTTACTTGAGCTTTTTACGGTCTTTTTTTTCCTGATATTTTTACAACGCCCAGAACGACTGTTGTAGTCATTTGACAATCATTTATCTTGTAAATATGTGCAGTCTTATGTTATGATTATATGCAAAAGGTTAATCTCTTTTCTAAATTTATATCTGTATGAATATTACTTTTTTTGACAGACAACATGACTGTTGGGTATTCAGTAAACGATCTATATAATATGAATACACTCTGTCATCTCTCTAACCCTTTGCACACTAATATCATCACAAAATAATATTAACATTATATCGCATATTTTGTACGCAAGGCTAGGATGACGTCACTTTGCTCCCTCCCACATGCGCAGTATTTGACCTTGGCTGTTTAGCTCTTGAGTTAAATCTTCTCTGTTGCCAATTAAGACCTCAATTAGGTGTTGGATTTCATATCACATATCCGTGGAAGTAATCAAAGGATTTTTAGAGTTGTGAAGTCTCGAAATAGACCCTTTGGTGTTGATATTGCAAATATAGAGTCATTATGGGTTCGGTACTTTCATAATGCTATAATGCTGGTTTCATAAGTAAGTATGTACAACTTACATACATACATACATACATTAATATATACATGAATACATACATACATACATACATACATACATACATACATACATATATACATACATACATATAAGGTTGGATTCCTTTTAACCTTCTGTGGTGTAGTGGTAGCGCCTTGACTTAGTAATCATAAGTCCTAGGTTCGAGTCCCGGTTGGGGTAAAAAATGATTGTTTTCACATATGTAATGTGCTTAATTGGTTATTTCATGGCCCGAATGAGATTGGGAATTGGATCAAATGCTAAAATGAAGCCACGAGTGAGGTTGGGGAATCTGTAATATGAACATAGTGACATTCAGATAGAATGCGTTCATTCCTAAGTATAGCAGATATAAGCTATAAGGTTGGATTCCTTTTAACCTTCTGTGGTGTAGTGGTAGCGCCTTGACTTAG
>JAXCGZ010013334.1:65000-127500 GCA_037179515.1 Halocaridina rubra | reverse complement strand
TTATAATCCATACTTATTTTTTGTTTTCAGTGACTGCTTCCCTTCTGATGCAGTTTTTCTTGTGTGTGTGTGTGTGTGTGTGTGTGTGTGTGCGTGTGTGTGTGTGTGTGTATGTGTGTGTGTGTGTGTGTTTATATTAGCTGAAATTGGTCTTTTATTATTACCTTATTTCTTCATGCTCCTCATGACCTTGTCTTTCCATTCTCTCTCTCTCTCTCTCTCTCTCTCTCTCTCTCTCTCTCTCTCTCTCTCTCTCTCTCTCTCTCTCTCTCTCTCTCTCTCTCTCTCTCTCTCTCTCTCTCTCTCTCTCTCAGTTTCTTGCTTTCAAAACTACTTTTTTTTTATTAACTGTATTCATCTCTCTCCTGCATACCATATGTTACCCCAACTCACTTCCAACTACGCCCAATGCCCTGTATTCAATACCCAAATTGGGTCTTATAGCATCATGCATTGATGAAATTAATCTGGCTTCGAGAGAAGGGATCTATAATGATCAGTTTAGCTTCATTTCTTTGGATTTATGCTTTATATCGGCACTCTGGGAGCCTTCGCTGGCTTCCTATGTCTGACCTAGTGACCTGTGAATATTCTCTTCCACTTCAAGCTCTTGTTGTCGATGCTGAGGAACGAATGAGGATCTTGTTTTAAAATGAGGATCAGATTTCACATCTTCTCTCTTCCTTTGTGTTTTACTATGCTTAGGGGGCAACAGTAGATCGCACACCTGTTAGAACTCGAGTTACGTCTTACTCGAGTTACGTCTTAGATAAAACCGGGGACTGGTCTTCCACTTGCAACTTTTATTGCTTATGCTGGGGAATAAATTATCTTTTTTTTTTTTTTTTTTACATGGACATCATCTGTCTACATCTGTTCATATCCTTTATGCTTTGCTATATGCAGGGGACAATAGTAATAGAGTTGTACAGTTGCCAGAAATATATGAGTTCCAAGTTAGATGAATTTGGGGATTGTTCTTGATTTAATTGGATACCGGAAGTATAAGAGGCAATTGTAATCAACAGGTGCGCACGCAGTCCTGTTATCTTGAGCTTCAATAGATTCTAATCCAACCACTTTTAGCCATTATAACTTTATAAAAAAAAAAAAAATTCCACCAACTGTTCACGCGCATTCTTATTTGGTATGCATAAACATAATGCACATAATTATGCACTAATTTGTCCGCATCATGCGTTTTTTGGCGCGTGGAAATGTAAGCAAAATATATATAAATAGAGAAAGATTTATAAGACTTCAAAGCCATCTCTACCTGTTGTTCTGGTTTTACGTCACGGACTCCCTTTTCAACCAAGGGATAGGACGGTTGCCTTCTTGCGCAGGACTTGTTTTGGCAGATGTAATCGTTACCCTGAGTGCATGCCTTTGCTAACTTCAGACCATGACGGGGCGCGAACCCTCGACCTGACGCCTCAGAGTTGCGGACGCTACCGCTTGAACCACGGTGATGCTGCTGAGGTTGTGGTTTCAAATATAGCATATACTTGGAGATATACTCTATCTTTTCTAATATATATTTCTCTCACATTTTCTTTCTTTCCATATACATTTTTGTGATCTATTTACACTGGCTTCATATTCTTATATTTTATATTATTGCAGATCCTATCTATTCAAATGACCTTTTTGATAAAGTATACACAGGATTCTGTTACTAAATAGATATAAAATAAGAAATTGACCATCAGACGGGGACTTACGAGCATGAGGCTATTTCCTTTGAGCTCTATGAAGTAAATTCAATTCCGTAAATACACAGAAACCGACAAGGAGACGGGGAGCTGCGAGCATAGGGCTCTTTCACATGAACGCAATAAGATAAATACAAATAGATAAAAACGCAGAAATCGGCCAGGAGACGGGGAGCTGCGAGCATAGGGTTCTTTCACCTGAACGCAATAATGTAAATACAAATAAATAAATACTTAGAAAGCGACCAGGAGACGGGGAACTGCGAGCATAGGATTCATTCCCTTGAGCACAATTACGTGAATAAGCAGAAAGCCACCAAACGGAGAATTACGAACATTTGGTAAATAAACAGAATCGTAGTCACCGTGGCTCAAGCGGTAGCGTCTGCTACTCTGAGGCGTCAGGTCGAGGGTTCGCTCCCCGTCACGGTCTAAGGTTAGCAAGGACATGCACTCAGGGTAAGGATTACATCTGCCAAAATAAGTCCTTCACAAGATGGCAACCGTCCTAGCCCTTGGTAGAAAAGGGAGTCCATGACGCAAAACCGGAACAGGTAAATAAACAGAATCGGACCAGGAAAAAAGATTACGGGTAGAGGGCTCTCTCCCATGAACACAATTAGGAAAATGCAATTTGAAACAGAGAAGGGCCGCTTCCAGATTTGGCATATTCCTTACATAGATTTTTAATCTATGATTTTGAATTGTCACCGTGGCTCAACCGGTAGCGTCCGCGACTCTGAGGCGTCAGGTCGAGGGTTCGCGCCCCGTCATGGTCTGAAGTTAGCAAGGGCATGCACTCAGGGTAACGATTACATCTGCCAAAAGAAGTCCTTCGCAAGAAGGCAACCGTCCTAGCCCATGGTAAAAGAGGGAGTCCGTGACGTAAAACCGGAACAGTTTGAAATGGTTTAGTACAATTTTAAAGTTAAATATATACTTGAAGTTTTCTTCAGAATTTTAGCCTGAGAACTTCCTCTCCTAATTTAAAACATTATAATATACTTCAAAGTTAATCATATTTCATCAGTCTTTTTATATTTATATTTATAACAAACTTAGGTATTGCTACTGGTGATGGCAACTTTTACTTTAATATTTCCTAAGGTCATTCATACTGTTGTTCTTTTTTATCTCTGTGTAATTGTCTTCCTTATATCCCCCTATTTACGGTATATATTAGGTTTTATATATTTATCTCAACCAACTCTTATATATATATCATGCAAGTACACACACACACACACACACACACACACACACACACACACACACACACACACCACACACACACACACACACACACACACATATATATATATATATATATTTGCACACACACACACACACAAGCTATTAATGTGAAATAAAGGGTAATGGTTTTCTATAACATTCATTTGGACGAGAAAAGATTATTCTTGGCTTTCTTTCGTGACCACTATCGTGGGGGTAGGAATTATGTGAATTTCCGACCACTTGCTGACACGAGAGGAATCGGATGTGTTCTCTCTCTCTCTCTCTCTCTCTCTCTCTCTCTCTCTCTCTCTCTCTCTCTCTCTCTCTCTCTCTCTCTCTCTCTCTCTCTCTCTCTCTCTCTCTCTCTCTCTTTCTTACTGTAGAGACAGACTAATGATGAGTATAGATTTTGAGTGGCATTATTTACGTTTCACTGTTCGGCTATAGGCAGCTGTAACTGTATTGACAGTTCGTCTAACTGTCAGCTGCCAGTTCTTCCATGGCACCTGCGATTCTGCCATGGCTAACTGGCAGATTATGATACTGATCATAATTTGATGACATGAAAGTAGCAATATTAATAGATGGGGACCGCGGTATATCAGTGGTAGGGAGCGTGAGTCGGGAATTGACAAGCTTGTCCAACGCAGATTCGATGCAACCGCGGAGCGTTGGAAAGGACATCCAACCTTAATCCCCTTATAGATCCAACATCTGAGTGTCCACCCCCATTCGAACTGGGACTAAGTGTGACATAAAATGGCAGGCTTGATATATCCCTATTAACTACTTTTTGCCATTATATTCGTAGCATCATTTTCTACAATTATTTAAATAAAAATTAAATATTTTTAGAAGCACTTGGCACTCCGTTCATCGGAACTGAAGAGAAATGGGTTATTTTTAAGCCATTTTATTAGTTCGCCTTGACTCAGCCTCTTCCCTTATAAGAGGAAAAATGGCTCATACACACACACACACACACACACACACACACACACACACACACACACACACACACACACACACACATATATATATATATATATATATATATATATATATATATATATATATATATTGCCCTACAAAAATATTATTTTTACCTCTATCGATACACAAGCAAGTAAATATATTCATCCATCACTGAATTTACATTTTTTTGTACTCACGAAACCTGCTGATTTGATAGAATTTACCATACCAAGAACACCACCACCCACTCCTAATTATGATCTCAAGAGTGCGTTAGGGAAGAGAATATGCGAAAAAATATATGATAAATGAGGCTTCATATGAAATCAAGTATAAGCAATTTATTAAAAGATATAATGATAGATTTTGATGTCGAATTCAGCTTAGCCTGAGAGAACTGTCCAGTTATGTAGTAACTGTAACATATTCCTCTAGTATGCAGCCTCTTTTAGGTCACAGTTGTGTGTCTTCCTAACTGTGCTTACTGTAAAGAACCCTAAGCTTGTATCTCCCAGTCTCCTGGCTCGTATGTGCTCAAGGAACCGAGCCATATGCTCGTATATCCCAGTCTCTAAGTTTGCTTCTGTATATTTACCTAACTGTGTTTACTTAATTTTGCTCAAGGCAAAGGACTTTATGCTCATTCTGACCAGTTTCCTGGTCGTTCTCCCGGTGTCTTGGTCGATTTTTTATATCGACTTAACTTTGTTTACATACTCGTCTTCATAGGAAAATGCTCCATGATTGTAACTCCCCGTCTCCTGGCTAGTTTTATGGGTATTTGCCTTATTACATTTACCTAGTGATGTTCACGAGAAAGAGCCCTATGTTTGTAACTATCAGTTTTACGTCACGGAATCCCTTTTCTACCAAGGGCTAGGACGGTTGCCTTCTTGCGAAGGACTTGTTTTGGCGGGTGTAATCGTTACCCTGAGTGCATACCCTTGCTAATTTACCATATCTCACCTTAAAACTATGAATACATTTATCTTTTACAGTTTCTTCACCTACGATGTGTGAATAAGTGTGTGTAAGTGTGAGTAAGTGTGTGTAAGTGTAGTGTGTGTAAGTGTGAGTAAGTGTGTGTAAGTGTGAGTAAGTGTGTGTAAGTGTGAGTAAGTGTGTGTAAGTGTGTGTAAGTGTGAGTAAGTGTGTGTAAGTGTAGTATGTGTAAGTGTGAGTAAGTGTGTGTAAGTGTGAGTAAGTGTGTATAAGTGTGAGTAAGTGTGTGTAAGTGTGCTTCTCTGCCTTTGTCTTCCGTTCAGTAGTTTTTCTCATATCTGCCTAGAGGAAGTCCTTCTCTCACGATGACCTTCCTGAGTTTGGGATGTGGTTACCATGGCAACTCTCTGTTGTGTTAGACCAGCATCAGTGATAGCCTCAGCATCTCTCATTCATTATTCAGAGTAGCTAATGTTGTTTCTTTTCCTTCACTTTTTTTCTCTTGATGTAGACAAGTAGTCTAAGTGTCTAAGTTAAGAGACCTGCTTAATATGAGGTCATCATGCAGCCATTTCTGACCAGACTTGCCATGTTTGTCCTTTTTTCCTCCATAAAGGTCCTCTTTTAAAGTCAGTCTGTCCTTTTTATGCTTAATCGACTTGATTCTATAGATATTTTGAACAAGGGTTGCCAGTGTTTGGGCAAGAAAAAGGACAAACTCACTATAAAAATGAATATATATTGGAAAAGAAGACAGACCTAGCAACCCTGTGTGATATAAGTCAAAACGTAGACGATTTGTTCATGGATTTCTTAAATGGACTGAAACTGCTAACAGGGCCAGGAATGACCTTTTCTAATAAAGAATAATTCATGTATCTCCAATACGTGATTGTGATCCCTCTTCCCCCTCTTCCCCCTCTTTCCTCTCTTCCCTCTCTTCCCCCTATTCCCCCTCTTTCCTCTCTTCCCTTTCTTTCCCCTCTTCCCCTCTTCCCTCTCTTCCCTCTCTTCCCCTCTTCCCCTCTTCCCCCTGTTCCCTCTCTTCCCTCTCCTTTCTAGGTTCCTCTTGCTGATCAGAAACCCTTACCCCCAGGTAAGCGTTTGTGCTGCAAGTCCCCTCATCAACTTCTCTCACCTGTATAATCCCTCATCTATCTAGATTCCCGGATGGATGAGGAAGAAAATATTTCTCTGTGTTTTCCATTCATATCATTCCCATTTGCATGTTGCAGTTTTACGTCACGGACTCCCTTTTCAACCAAGGGCTAGGACGGTTGCCTTCTTGCGAAGGACTTGCATAATTTGTTTAATTCATGGCTTGTGCTTGAAAAACACATGTAAACATTGCTCGAAAGACGATATGGAATGAATAGTGAATTGGTATTACGTTCATGGAAATATTATTGTTATAATGTTCTGCATTTCAAACAAAGCGATTTCATTAGTAGTCACCGTGGCTCAAGCGGTAGCGTCCGCGACTCTGAGGCGTCAGGTCGAGGGTTTGAACCCCGTCACGGTCTGAGGTTAGCAAGTGCATGCACTCAGGGTAACGATTACATCTGCCAAAACAAGTTCTTCGCAAGAAGGCAACCGTCCTAGCCCTTGGTTGAAAAAGGGAGTCCGTGACACAAAACCTGAACAAAGCGGTTTCATTAAATAGCTGCATATTTTGAATGATTTGGAGATGGATGGATTCTATCCAAGTTACGAGCTAAATGTCTTTTGGTTCCCCTGCTCATTCTCTTTATGTCTACAACTCTGCATTTTCTGGCATTTATCTTCGAATGGGTAGGTCATATCCACTCTCTATTACTTATTTATTACTCTGTATCTTCTTCTTTCTTTCTTGAAATGGGTTAGTTCTATCATTGTGAGGAATTGAGTACTCTTTGCTTTCCATAGTTCATTTTCTCTTTTTCTTCAATAATAATAATAATAATAATAATAATAATAATAATAATAATAATAATAATAATAATAATAATAATAATAATAATAATAATAATAATAATAATAATAATAAAAATAAAAATAATAATAATAATAATAATAATAATAATAATAATAATAATAATAATAATAATAATAATAATAATAATAATAATAACAATAATAATAATAATAATAATAATAATAATAAAACAATAATAATAATAATAATAATAATAATAATAATAAAAATAATAATAATAATAATAATAATAATAATAATAATAATAATAATAATAATAATAATAATAATAATAATAATAATAATAATAATAATAATAATAATAATAAACCTTTATTTCCATTACAATACAATGGGTATTCGTCAGCCGGGGCAAGCCCCAACCCCACACTGTGGTGCCCAACCACAGCAGTAACCTACTAGGAAACAGCTTAAGCTCTCGGTCTTGGACGGGAACCGATCTTTCGACCTCGTGAATGAGTTTTAGCCATATGAGGAGCTGAGTGTCCTCTGCCTCCGATGTTCATTCCCGCATTTTCTGCAATTTCTTCTTTCCTTTTCCTAAAATGGGGAGCAAAAAAAGTTCTCCTCCAAGCTCCCCTAAGTGCCGTAAAAGTCGACTTAGTGAAGCGGAGCAAGTGGACAGAATCTCCCCAGAGTATTTTTCTTTCTCAAAGTTTAGGTTTTGCACTGATCTAGAGAAGGAGAGAACTGGTGCAAAGATAATTCCCTACATTTTATGACTCTCACTGTTATCTCTAATGCCCAACTGGTGCCATATACAATGTTCCGGTTTTACGTCACTCACTCCCTTTTCTACCAAGGGCTAGGACGATTGCCTTCTTGCGAAGGACTTGTTTTGGCAGATGTAATCGTTACCCTGAGTTCATACCCTTGCTAACCTCAGACCGTGACGGGGCTCGCACACTCGAACTGACGCCTCAAAGTCGCGGACGCTACCGCTTGAGCCACGGTGACTACAGTGCCAAATGCAATAGTAATATATAAAACAGAACAGAAACGTTGTATCTAGACCAATCTACCATTATCAGGCAAAATGTCACTCAGAGGCTTCCTCGAACCAAGACGATTTTCAGTATCCAAAAAAGTGTCAAGATCTGAATTATTCTTATTTATCGAACTGACATTTATTCTTCTTCTTCTTTTTTTTTTAATGCAGTCTCGATGCACTGCATATGTGCCTAGTAAAACAGGTCGAGTTAATGAGGAGAATATTACACTGTGGACGCCACATATTTCATGGTGTACCGATTTGATGGAAATGGTAGTCACCGTGGTTCAAGCGGTAGCGTCTGCGACTCTGAGGCGTCAGGTCGAGGGTTCGCGCCCGGTCACGGTCTGAGGTTAGCAAGAGCATACACTCGGGTAACGATTACATCTGCCAAAACAAGTCCTTCGCAAGAAGGCAACCGTCCAAGCCCTTGGTAGGAAAGAGAGTCTGTGACGTAAAAACACCGAACCGATTTGATGGAAATGGATAAAAAATTATAAAAAAAATGAATACAATCGCAACACATTCATCAAGAAAGTGGCACTATTGGTCATGCCATTTTTTTTGAGTGAGAGGGAATTCAAGACAGTTCTGCAGCTTTTGAGAAGCAATTGAAAGATGTCAGAAAAGACAGAATATAAAAAGTTAAACAAAATAGAATCTTCATGAAGAGGAGGTATTGGATATGCTGTTTATAAAATTGAGGAGGAATTCTGAACATGGTATTAGAAGAATCTTTGAGAAACAAGTGACATGGCACTGAATGTGGGAGTCTTGCATAGAAAATCCAAAACAACACAGAGAGAATCTCCAAATGTTTGTTGTTCCAGTTTTACGTCACGGACTCCCTTCTCTACCAAGGGCTAGGACGGTTGCCTTCTTGCAAAGGACTTGTTTTGGCAGATGCAATCGTTACAAAGACTGATTGACACGCGCTTCTTATGAGTGAGCGAAAGGGTAATGGCATAATTCTTGAAGAAATTTTGAGAAGCAAGTGAAAACTGCCATGGAGTTTGGGATTGAAGAAAATTTCAAGACATAGTTTCAGAGAAGTTTTTTAGAAAATATGACAGATGCCATTGGATTTTGGAATGCAGAACAGAATGCATCCAAGGTTAGGGAACAGAATCTCTAAGAAAAAAGGCCGTTGAACATGCGCTCCTGCTGAGCGATGAATTTCAAACTTGGATCTTATTGAGTTTTTGAGAAGAAAGTGAAAAATGTCACTGGGTTGGAGGAGTTTCTCTACAAAGATCTTAATGGAATATTTAAGGTGGTACTTGGCCTTTCAAAGTATCATTCCAAAAGGATTTTTCAGGAGTCTCTATTTATGTACATTAGGTAATGATGGTATTATGAGTGAAGATATCTAAGGAATAAACTTGTAATTATGCACAAATATAGTATTTTAATTCATTGTAGTCACCGTGGCTCAAGCGGTAGCGTCCGCGACTTTGAGACGTCAGGTCGTGGGTTCGCGCCCGTCACGGTCTGAGGTTAGCAAGGGCTTGCATTTAGGGTAACGATTACATCTGCCAAAACAAGTCCTTAGCAAGAAGGCAACCGTCCTAGCCCTTGGTAGAAAAGGGAGTCCGTGAGGTAAAACCGGAACATAGTATTTAAATTCATTGCTTGATTATAGAATATGGTATTATTTTTAGATACTTATTTATGCACTCTTGATATTTTTTCTTTCTTTTTCTTTTATATCTAGCTCATGCTTCTCCTGCAAATTTCTTATTAAAACAAATTCCTCTCTTATGAAGTATAATACAGACCCGTCGTCATAATTATTATTATTATTATTATTATTATTATTATTATTATTATTATTATTATTATTATTATTATTATTATCATTATTATTATTATTATTATTATTATTATTATTATTATTATTATTATTATTATTATTATTATATTATTATTATTATTATTATTATTATTATTATTATTACTATTATTATATATATTAGTAGATGTGTTTTACTATAACTAGGTGAATCTAAGTTATGTTACATATACAGACTATCGTAAGACTTCCTATAGTGCTCATGACAGGATGTGTATTGAAATCTCTTCTGCTTAACATTTGCTTTTCTCAGCAAAATATCCTCATTTTTATATTACTTGAAAATTTGCATAGGTGCGTCCTTTTGCGAAAGTGGGTTTCATAATTTCCTTGATACAAGGCTTAGCTTGTATGCCAATCTGCTCTTTGCTTTATACGGCAGTGATTCCAAGGCTTTCTTATGTAATTAACCTTATCCGTTCATTCCTGTATCCATATTGACCGTATTCCTAAAAAATAAATCTTGGAATCACAACTCTCCACTCTCGTCTGCATTCATCAATGATTCTTAACCTTTTTGTGTCATTGTTACCCTTTCGAGTCGTTCATACCCAGATATTTTATCATCCAAAAAATAGGTTTTCAAGAAACACCATTTGAGTTAATACATTCGGTGACCAACATAGTCACCGTGGCTCAAACGGTAGCGTCTGAGACTTTTAGGCGCCAGGTCGAGGGTTCGAGTCCCGTCACGGTCTGAGGTTAGCAAGGGCATGCACTCAGGGTAACGATTACATCTGCCAAAACAAGTCCTTGGTAAGGAGGCAACCGTCCTCGCCCTTGGTAGAAAAGGGAGTCCGTGACGTAAACCGGAACATTCGGTGACCAACGTTTTATGTTCTTGGACATGATAATGCTACTTTTACAATCAAAGTTATTCAATTTGATTTAAGCACGTAACAATTAGAGAAACAAGTAGAGAGAGAGAGAGAGAGAGAGAGAGAGAGAGAGAGAGAGAGAGAGAGAGAGAGAGAGAGAGAGAGAGAGAGAGAGAGAGAGAGAGAGAGAGGAGAGAGAGAGAGAGAGAGAGAGAGAGAGAGAGCGGAGTATGTAAAGAAAAATATAAAATGTGAGACTACGTAATGCCGAGGAGAGGAGACAGCCATGAAATGTCAACTTCAATAATTGACAAACGACCTCTATGGAATGCAAGTATAATTCTGTTTCATCCTCAAGGCTACTGCCTTCTGTGGAAGTACTTTAACGGCGTGGCTCTGGAACAAGGGGAATGATAATGCTTGGAGATGATGGAGGTTCTTCAAAGGCGTAACTCTGGAACAAGGAGAATGATAATGCTTTGATATGATGGAGGTTCTTCAAAGGCGTGGGTCTGGAACAATGGGATTGATAGTGCTTGGAGATGATGGAGGTTCTTGAAAGGTGTGGCTCTGGAACAAGGGGAGTGCTAGTGTATGGATTTGATGGAGGTTCTTCAAAGGCTTGGCTCTGGAACAAGGGGAATGATAGCGTATGGATATGATGGAGGTTCATGAAAGGTGTGGCTCTAGAACAAGGGGACTGCTAGTGTATGGATTTGATGGAGGTTCTTCAAAGGCTTGGCTCTGGAACAAGGGGAATGATAGCGTATGGATATGATGGAGGTTCATGAAAGGTGTGGCTCTAGAACAAGGGGCCTGCTAGTGTATGGATTTGATGGAGGTTCTTCTAAGGCGTGGCTCTGGAACAAGGAGATTGATAATGCATGATGTATGTTCAGAGCAACTGCAATTTTTAAAATATATTTTTGACTTACAAAGTGTTTGGTGCCACTTAAGCGTCCGGTTCCCCTCACTAACTTCAGTCTATTGTGCCCTAACCTAACCTAACCTAACCAAACTAACCTACGCAAACCTAACCATCGTTCTGTGATGATTCATGAATACCAAGGTAAATTATGTCTTTAAATATTATCGACCATAGACATTAAGGCTAATAATGTAAAGGTTCTTGTAAACTCTTATGACCTTTTTTTTTTTCCTTTAAAAATCTGATCTATTGTCATATTCCCACTTATTTCTAGGGCTTCAAAACTTTGACTATTCTTTCAGTCTGACGTTTTCTTAATGTTTCTCATTCTCTTATTTTTGCCTTGTCCTTAAGTTGCTACCTTTTCTTCTTCTCAATGATTTCATGGTGCCCAGGCCCGATGAAGGATTTCATCATGTAAACAGATGATGAAATTGAAATATTATAGGAATAGAGTGTATGCTTGCAAAATATTAATAGATAGGATACACAATATACTTTTTTGATGTTGACTACCCCACAGTTGGGGGAGACAGCCAAGGTAGATAGATAGATAGATACAATATACTGTATATGTTCAAGATTTGGTTTACTTATTAATTGGAAGTCAAATCAGTATAGCTTGTTCAAACCATTTGTTCTTATCGCCTGATGCCTTTTACTTTTAAATAAATCAGAGACGAAGCGTGTTCCAGTTTCCCAAGGTTCCTGGAAATATTTTTAGAAAACTCATAAAGGAAATAACGAAAATTTGCATTCAGCTCGAAAGGAGCAAGGTAACGAGTTCAAGTATCGACTCGTAGAATGTCTCGAAAGATACATAATTTTTTTTTTATCTACATGAGAATGAGTTCTCTGTTTTTTTTTCTCCATGTACATATGTGGTCGCTGCTTGTGATGAGCCGTCTCAATCTAATTCCTTTTTGTTTTTACTGCTTCAGTATTACTCTTCTTTTCTAATTATCCTTTACACAGATGATCCACCTCTGCGATTATAGGAATAGAGTGTATGCTTGCAAAATATTAATAGATAGGATACACAATATACTTTTTTGATGTTGACTACCCCACAGTTGGGGGAGACAGCCAAGGTAGATAGATAGATAGATACAATATACTGTATATGTTCAAGATTTGGTTTAGTTATTAATTGGAAGTCAAATCAGTATAGCTTGTTCAAACCATTTTTTCTTATCTCTTGATGCCTTTCACATGTAAATGTATCAGAGACGAAGCGTTTTCCAGTTTCCCAAGGTTTCTGGAAATATTTTAGAAAACTCATAAAGGAAATAACGAAAATTTGCATTCAGCTCGAAAGAAGCAAGGTAACGAGTTCAAGTATCGACTGGTAGAATGTCTCGAAAGATACATAATTTTTTTTTTATCTACATGAGAATGAGTTCACTGTTTTTTCTCCATGTACATATGTGGTCGCTGCTTGTGATGAGCCGTCTCAATCTAATTCCTTTTTGTTTTTTTCTGCTTCAGTATTACTCTTCTTCTCTAATTCTCCTTTACACAGATGATCCACATCTGCGATTTCCATCTTCTTCTTCTTCTTCTTGCACTTCCATCCAAGCAAATACTCCATGCTGATCATCCCTCCAAGCAAGCTCGGATAAAAAAAGTCTGACATCCCATTTCCTCAATAACAGAGAAGGACAAACAAAAGCATAAGTCTGAAAATAACTTTTTTTTAAAGACTATTCCTAGGAATATATAAAGTCCTCCCTGTTTATTTTTATTGAACATTTGCTACAACATGGGCTATTCCCATGAAAAACTATTCTGTTGCGATATTAGACATAGGTCAACTACACAACAGAAAATTCTCAAAAGCCTCTAGGTTTGCATGTAAACGACATTTATTCATTAAATTCGACATACTATTCACTCAGACCTCAGAATTAGGCATGGCAGCCATCTTTTATGACATATAATCAGAAGGAGGTTCATATTTTACAGATGAAATATTTGTTTAATAATGACAATTTTATTTTAGGAACAAAAAAATGCGTTCTTTCATTCAGCCCTTCGTGATACAATAACAGCTGACGAATAATTGAGATTTTATCAGTGACATTTAAATCAACCAATGAATAGGCTCCATGGCTGGAAAGGGCGTGTCTCATGCTTTACACACAGCCAATCATTAAAGGGTGAACGAGAGGCGCAACCAATAAGAAGCGAAAACGTTTCAAACAAGGAACTGCGCATGTGTAGAATGGGTATAACACAATTCGATTTCTTGCATGTAGAAAGAGATCATTGATTTGATGCTGCCGGAGGGAGAGAAATGAGATCTTTTGCATTTATAATAAAAGGCTGATATTTCTCTTCTCTGCTTGGCTGGATAGGGTAGAACGAGCGAGGCTGTAAAAGGTGGCTTCGTCTGGAAATTATAAATCAATACATCGAAATGTCAAATAAAGGATTCAAGTATGTACGTTCTGTGACTACAAATAAGCGAAGGGACTCACATGAAAACAATTGTACTGGTTTTACGTTACGGACTCCCTTTTCTACCAAGGGCTAGGACGGTTGCCTTCATGTGGAGGACTTGTTTTGGCAGATGTAATCGTTACCCTGAGTGCATACCCTTGCTGACCTCAGACCGTGGCGGGACGCTACCGCTTGAGCCACGGTGACTCTCACGAAAACAGTGGAGATAGATATTTATGATTATGCGATCTGGAAGATAATAATTTCCTTAGATGGAAGCTAATTTCTGCTTGAGGTACAACAAGTGAATGTCGTTATGAAGTCTCGGTCATTTTCTCAGCTATATAGGTAGATGTTGTGGAAGAGCCGGGAGGATGGGCTGTAGCACTCCAGCAGTGCCATCTGAACGGTCGCTAGCTCCCTCGTCATTGCCCATAGAGCAAAGTAATCCCCTTATCGTTTTTTTTATGTCGGTTACCCCCTAATTGGGGGAGACAGCCAAGGTAGATAGATAGATCGATATAGATAGATGTATATATAATGCCATTATTAACTGCGGCAATCACAAAAAATATAACATGATCCACGTTGCAGATCAACGAGGAGAGAAACTCACTGAAATATTGAAATTGCTGAATAGAATTGGTATAGTGATCTCAAGTAGCATTTAATAATGCCTTCAAAAAGCGGATCTATCGTCATCTCAGGGCCTAATCCTGGCATATCTCTAGGTCTTCAGTACTTTGACTATTCTTTCAGTCTGTCCTTTTCCTTAGTGTATCATTACTTCATCTCTGCCTTGTCCATAACCTGTTTCTTTTCCTTCGTCCTAATGCTTTCTTCGTGCCCAGGCCTCTATTGATGAGGGCAATTTTCTTGCCTGTCCTGGTGTCACACTCATTAAAAAAAAAATCTGCTATATATCAGGTATTAGATAAATCGGGAGAGAAAATCACTGAATTACTGAAATAGGAATAAAAAAAATTGGTAAAAACTGCTTTCAGAGCACTACTTATTTTAACATGAGCGTGTTTTACGTCACGGACTCCCTTTCTACCAAGGGCTAGGACGATTCTTGCGAAGGACTTGTTTTGGCAGATGTATTCATTACCTTGAGAGCATGCCCTTGCTAACCTCAGACAGTGGCGAGGCGCGAACCCTCGACCTGACGCCTCAAAGTCGCGGACACTATCGCCTAAGCCACGGTGACTACTCTTACTTTGCCATATAATGCTTAATGTAATAAGTATATTAATTCCAAATTCTGTAAGATCTCAGTCGTTTAATCATATATTGCTTAAGGAAGAGTAGTATATATCCTCACTGTGTTATTTTTCATCTAAATAGTTTAGCCAGGACCTATGACCTGACCAAACATCGTATCCTGCACATTCCGGAATATCATAATTATTTTTTTTTTAAATTTATGATTGTGACACCAGGATGGGCCCAAAAAAATAAATAAATCTACCTTCATCGGGCCTGGGCACAAAGAAAACCTAGAGAGAAACAGAGATGGGAAGTATTGTGACTTGTCAGAAGTGTGTGATAACATTTTGTCTCTTCATAATATTGACAACGTGGAAGAAAGATGATGGCAGAATAATAATTTTCATATGTGTTTACATTGTGTTAACATATATAATGCTAAAAATAAGCCTAAACATGCTATACAGTGTCTATTTATCTATTTGTATACAAGTGGGAAGGGTGAGTCAAGGCATAGTAATAATAAATACATCGTGAAGCATTTTGAAGAAAAAGAAATTGATAAAATGAACATTTTCAGAGACCAGATAGAGAAAAACATCCATAAGACACTAAGAGTATGGCCAATGTGACATATAGGGCCATGGTAAAACACAGTGATAAAATCTCAATAGCACACGCCCTCTGGGAAGGCTTGGGGCTTCCATTACTACTCTAAGCTAAGAATGCATTGAATTTGAATGAGTGACCATGGAAGACTTCAAACAACAGAGAATGACAGAAAAAATACCAGGAATACCTGTCAGCTAACTGCTAGAGCTAGGGAAAAAAAGCACTCTACTGAATTTCTACGTTCATATTACTCTCACTCCCCAAGCTCACTCGGGGTTTGCCCATGATTAGTAAGATCAGGAGTGGCAGAGAGTAGATTACGTTAAATAAGATGCATCATAACAAGAGACCATGAACTAGAAATAAAAAGCTCTGGAAAATCAAAGTAGACCGGGAAGTAGGAAAAAACAAAAATCATACAGACAGGGAGATCTAAATAGTCACCATGAGTGGTCAGAAAAGTGGCTAATGAAGTTCAATACTTCAAAATGTAAGGCAATGAGAATGGGTACAAGTGCAAGAAGGCCCAAGCTTGACTACTTGGTGGCAGGAGTACAACTTCAAGAGACAGAAAATGTGAGAGATCTAGGAGTAAACATACTGGCAAATTTGTCTCCAGAAATGCATATAAATGGCATAGTAAGGGCAGCATATGCTTTCTTATCAAATGTAAGGGTAGCCTTCAGGCACATGGATAAGGAAATGTTCAGAAATATTTATGTAATCTATATGAGGCCAAAACTTGAATATGCAGCCCCCTTTTGGAATCCGCATTTGAAAAAGCACGTAGCTAAGCTTGAAAAAATTCAAAGACATGCCACGAAACTAGTGCCAGAAATACATAATCTCAGTTATGATGAGAGGCTGACGATTTTACCCTTCATTTTTACTCTGCCTTTTCTTCACAACCTTCATCTGCTACTCGTAATCAGTCTCGTATCATACTTTCTTGCACTCTCAACGCCGATTTGCAGTGGGAATCCGAGTGGGGCACTCAAAATTTAGTTATATTCAGTGCCTCTAAGACACAATTCTAGCTATCTCTTTATCTTTATCTCCTCCTGATAGCCCTATTGTCTTTGAAACTAACGAAATATACCTTCTTAAATCTGTCAACATATTAGGAATCCATATAGCCTCTAAGTTGTCTTGGAGGACTCACATAATCCAAATTTCTAAATTTGCATCTCAAAAATTGGCGGTTCTGTTTCATTTTTGTCATTACGTTAACTCTTTACAGCTACTTAAAATCTATAAAGGTCTTATCCTTCCCTGCTTAGAATACTACTTGCACATCTGGGGTGCTTCTTCTCATACTTACCTCCTGCATAGGGTAAAATCTAAGGCAGTCAGACTCATTAATAACACTTCTCTTACTTCTGATCTGGATTCTCTTTCTCTTCGCCTTAAGATATCATCCCTTTCTCTTTTCTATCGCAACTACTTCCATCACTGCACTGATAAATTGGTGAGTTGCATCCCTCCCCACTGCTGAGGCTGCGTGACACTCACCAAGCGGCCTTGTCCCACAGGCACTGTGTGGAGATTTGTGGCTCCCGGATTGGTCAGTGCAGTGACTACTTCTTATATACCTCAAGACTCTAGAACTCTCTTCCCCCTTCTGTCTCTCCTAATTCTTATAACCTATCTTCCTTCAAAAAACGAATCCATTGTCATCTCAGGGCCTAATCCTGCCATATCTCTAGGTCCTCAGTACTTTGACTATTCTTTTCCTTTGTGTATGATTTCCTCATTACTGCCTTGTCCATAACCTTCTTCATTTCCTTTGTCTTACTGTTTTATTTGTGCCCGGGCCTTTACTGATGAGGGCAGTTTCTTGCCTGTCCTGGTGTGACATTCATATATATATGGGTAGAAGCTCGAAAAAACTTGGTGGTCTCCAAATAAACACATGTAATTAATTGTTGAGAACAAATAAAAGGAAGAATTACTATCTAAGATATGTAATCAGTAAAATAGGAAAAAAATCAGGTAAAGCATCTACTTGAACTTAGTGAACTCATATATAATAATATCCATCCACTGCTAATATTCTTTTCATCTAAGCAAGCAAATAACCTTAATAAGCAGCTAAAGGTTTTCAGTTCCTGTAAACCTTCATATCTATTGATTAGTCTATTTGCCTTTAGATTCTTACATATACATCCAGAAAGTGTGTCCATTCTAAGATTTTGTATAAGTATGTATGAAATAAATTACATAAGTATAGTAGATATTTATTTTGAGGAACATTATCATAAATTACGTATGAAATACTTTTATCAGAAACACAGTTTTGGTAACACATACAGTTATTATTACAATTTCAAAGCACCAAAGAGAATAAAAGTCCCGTAAGTCAAATATTATTATAGTAAATGCTATGATTTTTTTACTTTGCCAAATGCAACCACCATTGGTTTGTCATTAAGGATGTAACCATTTGTATCTTTTAATGCCTCACTTGCTGACTCTGAAGACGGGAATGTCACAAATGCTTGGCCCTTCATTCGACCTTCTTTCATCAGACGAATTGTGAACCTGCAGAACAAACATCAGAGAAACAAACATCACTGAATTTTTCTGTAATGTAGATTATAACTTGAGTAATATACATTCTTGTTTGAATATTTGCAATTCATTACTTTAAAACCTTTCTCCATCTAATGCATTTAAGCTTTAAAGTACAGTATTACAGTATTTAAATGAAGCCAGCAAGATGGCAAAACCAAAGAAAAGAACAGAGGCTACTGCTAGACATTATATCTCGCTCATCCTCTTCTTTCACATTATTTGTGTTGTGGCTGGTAAAGGAAATTCAAGGATGGTGGGATTACTATCGCTTTCACTCTTTTACCACATATCTAGAATAGAAGGATGTAATTTTCTAACACCCTTTCCCAGGGATAACAAAACTGTAGCTTGTAAAAACTAAATATGCAGAGAAAATAAGTATAACTTGTAAAACACATCTGTGCATGGATTCTGCCCTAATTCTTTCCACAGGTCACTCATATAGAAAACTCAAGGTTAAGTAGAAAAATATGTAAATATCAACAGTATATGTGTCATATATAGTAAGTCTACTTTCAGTTGTTGGACTGTTGAATAACATATAATCATAAAGAATTTTACTAGAAAATAATTTACATTGACAATGATATATGACTGTATCCAACACTACACCGAAATCAAAATAATTTCTGTACATGCATCTCAAACACAAATCACTGATGTCATATATTGGAGCTTTCCTAATGAAATGAGTACAGAATCTAATACTACAGTATTAAGATTATAATAGTCACATCACACACACAATGTTCGTAAACATAACTCTTGACTTAAAGTAGACCAGTATTTAAATATTACATGAGATATTGTCACATAAATAATTTTTTCTTTCTCTTCCCTTTGGGTGTAGGAGAAGAATAATACCTCCGTGTTCAGTCGGTAGCAACTCCGACTCTGAGGCGTCAGGTCGAGGGTTCGCGCCCCGTCACGGTCTGAGGTTAGCAAAGGCATGCACTCAGCGTAAGGATTACATCTGCCAAAACAAGTCCTTCGCAAGAAGGCAACCGTCCTAGCCCTTGGTTGATAAGGGAGTCCGTGACGTAAAACCGGAACTAACGGAACCTTCCCTCGTGTATTGCTGAAGTCAATTAATTGGGAGGAACGAGTGACAACCGTTTCCTGCCTTCAAAATTTTTCCTGCAGCAGTCTAGGCATGCCTGGGATTTAAGATAAGAAAAACTCCTACAACCAAAACACTGGTAAGCTTTAACTCAGCCATCCTCTATACAATGTGAATTATGAGCATTATTATAGAGACTGATATATAAGTGAAGGACCATTTCAGCAGTAATATTACAATTGCTTTATTATTATACTTACAGCTCTACTTCCTCTTCATTATGCCAGAAAATGTACCTTCCATATATGTGCTTTAAGTCTGCTTCAGTTGTATTTTTTGCTAAATTCTTAATGTACAACTTTGACGATGGTTCACCTTGTTGATAGTTTTTAAATACAGGTAAAATCGCCCAGTCTGCAAATACATGTTGATAACATTAGTCAGTGAAGAACGATGAGGAAAAGAGAATACAACATGAGTTGAGTTGAAACACTCATGTGGGGTGGAGTAAATCATACCATATCAAATACAACGTCTGCGACTTTGAGGCGTCAGGTCGAGGGTTCGCGCCCCGTCACGACCTGAGGTTAGCAAGGGCATGCACTCCGGGTAACAATTACATCTGCCAAAACAAGTCCTTTGCAAGAAGGCAAACCGTCCAAGCCCTTGGTAGAAAAGGGAGGCCGTGACGTAAAACCGGAACATCAAATACAATTTTGTATATTCAGAGCTACTTGATTACATATATTAAAAAGTAAGCAAGACTGAATCCAAATAAAGGAGAAAGAACAACATGCTGGGGAAAGGATACCTTAAATGGTTTCTTTACGTTACATCTTTTTAGAAGTATTTTCTGCCAGAAAAATCATATCATAAATACAGACAGATGGTATGCAGACTACAACCTTTGCATTAAATTATATATCATTTCCAAATACTGTATGACTAATTCTTTAATTAATAAATCTAGGATATATGTAACATAAGAAAATTTTCTTGCAAAAATAAAAATAAAAAACTAAATATGAAACCATAAAAAAAACAAATATACTGTGTATATATATATATATATATATATATATATATATATATATATATATATATATATATATATATATATATATATATATATATATATATATATATATATATATATATATATGGATTCGGTTTTACGTCACGAACTCCCTTTTCCACTAAGGGCTAGGACGGTTACCTTCTTACGAAGGACTTATTTTGGCAGATGTAATCGCTACCCTGAGTGTATGCCCTTACTAACCTCAGTCCGTGACGGGGCGCGAACCCTTGACCTGCCGCCTCAGAGTCGCAGACGCTACCATTTTGCCATTGAGACTATATATATATATATATATATATATATATATATATATATATATATATATATATATATATATATATATATATATATATATATATATATATATATATATACATATATATATATACATATATATATATACATATATATATATACATATATATATATACATATATATATATACATATATATATATACATATATATATATACATATATATATATACATATATATATATACATATATATATATACATATATATATATACATATATATATATACATATATATATATACATATATATATATACATATATATATATACATATATATATATACATATATATATATATATATATATATATATATATATATATATATATATATATATATATATATATATATATATATATATATATATATATATATATATATATATATATATATATATATATATATATATATATATATATATATATGGGTATTCATTTGCGTGTGAGTACAGTATTAAATTAAATGTAGCTATAATGTCATTATATATTTTTTAGAGACATATATCACAGACATCTGTCTAGAGTACTGTAGCACTCACCAGCCTTATTAATTTTGTTGCTCTGAAGTTCCTCTTTAGATATATATTTTATCATATCTTTTTTCCACTCCACTGGATCATCACTAATTTTCTCTTTGTTTTCTATGCTTACTTCAATCTTTCCAAAGCCTCCATGTACATGCTCTATGTCTGACTCTACCTCTGTAGCAGTGGGTAAAGAACCTGTCAACTTAAGCTCCAGTTTCTTAGATTGTATACTCTCAGAACTTTCAAAAACTTCACTGACTGATGACCCAGACGGGCGAGGACAGGGTATAAACGTCTGTTTTAATAATGATAAGTTTGGACGTTTAGCATGAATCCTGTTTGGTTTCAATTTCCTCTTGGCAGGTAATACTGGTTTCAGTTTTTCTGGAAGGCCATCATGGTCACTCTCTAACTCAGACTCTGTTTCAGAAACATCACATTCAATTCTCTCAAGGTCAACTTCATTACTTAAATCATTTATCTCCTTTTGTTCTATATTTTGAATATCATTTGTATCAATGTTTTCTTGATCTTTTTGTGGCAAAACTCCAAGGACTCTTAAAATCTCTGCATACTGTGATTGCATGTTTTCATGTGAAGTAAAGGGTGGTGGTAGATTCATCTTATTCATCAGATGGAGAACTTGTGTATAAAACTTAGGGACAGTAACAAGCATTTGAGCTATGTTGGCTATGATATTTGCTGAAGGAGGTGGATATAAATACCTGAAACGGAATTAAAATACGTATACTCTAATTTAGCAATGAAACTACTTAATTAGTACTCTTAAATCTACCTGGTAAGATCAAAGAAGTAACTTAACAAATTAATATGGCAAACAAGTGTGTGGGTGTGTGTGTGTGTGTGTATATGAGAATAAAAGCGAACCTATTAATACAATTTTACACAAATGAATCTCATTCCGGGAAATGAAAATATAATTAATAACTATAATTAAATATTTGTTGCAAAATACGGCTTTTTGATTCTTTATTCAATAGGACATGAGTTCAATACTCCAGTAATGACAGAAGAATAGAAGAATAGGATGTTAATATACAAGCCATATCATATGCCTGTTTTGAATGCTTTAAATTGGTTTTGCCAGGATATTCCTGACGTTAAAAAGGCATTATTTCATTCTAGTTATTATTCTCTTCTAAGAGTGCCATAAGAAACCAAGAAATAGTGTAAAAGGTAGATTTTTGTATTTCAAAAAGATATCTCTTTCAAAGTCAGTAGAGATAGATATTGGTTTGGGATTATTAACTTTTTTAATAAATATCAAGGACTGATAATGCATTTCAATCTTTGAACTAAGACCGAATCACCTGGTCCATAGACTTGGATTTTCACTTTATATCTAAATTAATAGGTGGTTGCTCTATCAGTTTTTGTCATGGTAACGCCTGAATTTTATATCCAATTAATTTCCGAGGCTAAAGATCGTACATTACATGATTTAGTTTCCTCTGCATATAATAAAGTGATCTAGAATAAAACATTCCTCTCACTTAAACCCCAAATATAAGATTACGCTTACTCATTGCCAAGGTATTTAGAAAGTTCCTTGATATGACTCATTTTACTAATGGTGCCTTGTAATAGTGCCTTATATGGACATTTTAGTCACGTTCCCATTCAACAACATGAGAAATGCTGCCAGTCATTTTAAATTAAAGTGGAGTTGCAGATTTCCCATTACAAGATGGCACTGTGACACTAACGTGCAGCCTGCTGTGCACCGTTCCGCCAATCTAGACACAAGTGACAGGATTGGTTAACTATGCCAAACAGGTCATATACAAATACTTTACATTCACTGTTAGTGATAAACAGCTTTAGAGAAGATGTATATCTGAAAAGGACCTGGATATGATAGCCAGCAATCACTCCCCATTTTCTCATAGTCACTTCTTATAACACAAAGGTCATAAATAGAAAGTATCTCGGCTTCCCCAACTCCAAACAAAAATCCCTCCAATTTTACAACAGCAGATCAATCATATTAGAGCCCATCTGTATACCCATGCCCATTTGCTAATCTAAATATTTAAGGGTCTGATAAAAGTAAGGAAAATATGATATTAAAGCACATATGTATACTTATGCCCATTTCCTAATCTTAGTATTCTAGGCATTCATGCATTGTCATGTACAAGCCCTAAGCCTAGGCTTCAACATCTCCCAGCAACAGATAAAAAGATACCTAGTATTACAACAGTCCTTCAGAGAATTAAAAAAGTTAATGCTTGAATTTAGGATAATATATATAATACCATTATTCGCATTTACTCTTTTAACAATAGTTTGATTAGATTTTGTAAATATGTACAGTACTATATTAAGTTTATTATATGTTCCATTTACATTATTATTATCATTCTACTAAGAGACTGAATCAAAAAGGCTATATTTTCCACGTTTCTTAACAGTATGGTAGTATGCACCTTAACAGGGTCTTGCTAGGTATTTAGTTACCCCATCAGCGCTTGAAGCCCTGAAAATGCAATATATCAACAACTTGTGGCTAATATATTTTACAATTTAAACAAATATACTGATTAATACTTAAGGTATGGTGGGATGGGATATCTGACATCTAAACTAGAAGCAATAGCTGAGAGATGTATTTCATATTCTTTCAACTTCTTAATAATGTCCTCACAATGCGGAGTTTCAGTTTTCGTCTCTTTCCCTTTCCTGAAAAGTTAGATAATAAAACCACTTCCATCACATATATCCAGACAGATTATATTTTTGGAATGTACTGTAAATCACTTAAAATAGCTTAACTGATGTGCTCTATATACAATAGCAAAATTTGAAATTGCAATTGTTTCCAGTTTTAAAATATGGCAATTTAAAGTATTCAGTAAGATGACTGGTGGAAATATTACAGGATCATGTAGAGGTTCTGCTGTTCTGAATATCCTCCAAAATACAATAGACAACATATACACTGCAACGATTGCTTTGCTAATGTAAAATAAATAATTGTACAGTTATCAATAACTAAAAGTGTGTAAACTGAAAATAACTCAAAAAATTTACTGCATATTTCGAGTTCTTTCTATGCCAATGTATCATTGCTACCAGTGAAACTCGTACTAGAATCTCACTAGCATTACTAGATGTCTCATAATTATCTATGGTAAGTACCAAAGAATAGTATCAAACTCGAAATTCTTTAACTAAGTATTCCCCAAATATTGAATTAAATCAAATTATGATGTATCAATATTGTGGAATATGAAACTTAAGTTCAAAGAATGTTCACTTACATATATGGCTGATTTAAGTCTGGAATTACTTCTGAGTCTTTGTAAACTACCATCAGTCTCTTGCCTAGAATTTCTTGCTGATGTAGTTTCTTCATGGCATATTCACAGTCTTCCTCTCGATCAAAACTAAAAACAAAGTAAAAAATTAACACAGTATAATATTCTTATCATAATGATCTCAAGTAAACAACTATGACACTGTAAAACAATAAGATTTTTAAGAGTGTGAATACATTTATCTACATTAACAAGAGAAGAAGAGGGGAAAATGATAAATATAAACATCCACTAGATGCAGGAGTCCTATTGAGGATGTGACCCTTCACAATGACAGGCAATAGAAAAGTGCAGAAAAAAGTAATGATGGACATATGACCAAGATAAAACAATAATACAGTAGCAAGAATAAATACAAAAGAGTTCAGGATATAACCTAAGATTTTATCCTTACTGAGAAAATTATATATAGTAAATTAAATGCAATGACGGAAATTAATACATATAAATTCCATCTTAAAATATATTAATATACATAATACAGTGCACTAAATATAAATACCTAATGAGGAAATCAACAAGATATCTGCATCAAAAAGAATTGTAAGAATTTTCAAATCTTTCAAATTTGATAGGAATACACTGACCATAAGGCCAAACCCATGAAGGATACTGCACTGCCTTTGGCAACTCATGATAAAAAAACTTTCTCCAAAATCATGTTATTTAAAAGTTATATTACTCTGAACTTCCTAAATGATAAAATAAATATCAAAATCAATGATCTTCATATATAGAGGGGTACAAGGAGGTATTAGAATAATGATAAGTGGGGAATTTATCAGTCGTGGTGGGATTTTGTTTAAATGTTCCAAACGATATGAGACTCACCAGTATGGGTCAATTTTTCGATACCAACTGATAACCTCTTTCCACGAGGCTCTTCACTTGGCAAGAGAGAATGGGTTAACTTGAAAGTTAGCTAGACTCAAAATAATGATACACATAAAGGACCACAATCGAATACATGCGTATTGTTGCATCTCAAGGCAAAGTTTAAAAAAGAAGACAGCACAGTAATTTTACCAGATCAAATCTAGAAGACTGATGGGGTACACTGCAAACCTATATCTAGTGACCAAGAAATATATTGATAGGCATTGTTAAGCAATGTGTTTTGAAAGGCCTTGCCAAGCTGCAAAACGTGGGGTAGAAAGATCAACACTAAAATCAAATACATTGGGTCAAAAAGTACTACAATACTTTGTAAGCCAGCATTCGTAGATCATTTTAAATCTTCATAAGTAAGAAAAACCTGGGAAACTTACTGTCTTGAGAACTTTATGTCCATATTATGGTAAACCATATCAATTCTTAATTGTCTAAATATACCGAAACTGATGATCTTAAAGTACTGCCATACTATGATATTCTCACACAAATATTACAAAACTGCATGTTTTACATTTCCAAAGAAGAGATGACTTATTTTACAGAAGCCATCTGTACAAATATAACTCCCCAGTTACCTATAGTGTAAGGTTAGAGAAATTCTCTTTTCCCTGAAGGATATTGGCTTCGTTAATTCACAAGCTGTAAAGTTTGATAGTAATATGTATGAGCAAAACTGCAAAACTTTCTTAAACATGGTGCAGTAGGGCAGAAGACAAGAATCAATATAAAAGTTGAGAAAATACCTTGCAATGACTGCCTTGTCTTTTCCATGTCTAGGTATATGTTGAATAGTTGATGCACCAAAATGCCTTAACAGATCTTCCTTATCTGTATTTGTCAATCTTTCCTCAAAGGACCAAACCTTAATATACTTCGGCATCTTTTGATGGACTTACAAACTGAAAAGAGACAACTGCTAAATACTGTGATATTATATCAAGGCACATAAAATTAAAGACTTGATGTAATTACTATTGACAATGCTATTAAATTTACTGTATATATAGCAAAAATTATTATTTTTACCAGATTGGCTATTCAATATATATATATATATATATATATATATATATATATATATATATATATATATATATATATATATATATATATATATATATATATATATATATATATATATATATATAGGGTATATATAATATATATATACTGTATATTTATATATATGGGGGTCCTCAACTTACATTAGAGCTCCATTCCTGAAAAGTGATGTAAGCCGAATATCAGTGTAAGTCAAAACACACCTAAATAACCACCTACATCACCCATCTATGCTAATGCAGTAGTAGTTTCTCCCTTTTCTATGCATGTTCACTGTCGCTACTTTAACTGCCATGGTAGTGGCTTTCTTTTCCTTCGAAGAAATGCCATCAGAAGAATCAGTTTTACACTTGGCAGACATAATGCAGGCCAAAAATGATCAATAACGAAGCAAAATAATTTTTTGAGAGATGCATTTTAAGTACGAAATATCGTAACTCGAGGACCTCATATATATTTATATATATGAACAAATGTGTTTTTCAACTTTATGGGTAATTTCAATGAAAGGCAGTATTATTGCTTAGTGTGATATGATTTCGCACAATCCAAGCAAAGAGTTGAGCGTCTTCCACCTTCCAAATTTAATCTCTTTTATTTCAGTTTATTTTCTGGGAAGAGGGATAAGTATATTGCCTCAGCGTTGGTAAGACTGAGAATTTTTCCTCCCCTTCATATTTTCATTTCGTGAAGAATTAAGGCATACGAGCCTCTGGGTAGGAAAATTCTAACCATAGCCCAAACCAAATGAAACAGAGTAACTGAAAGGAAAAGATGAGTGGATCTTTTAGGGAATGGATGTGTGCTTTAATTCATTCATCTGCCTTAACAAATGGGATTGCACATTTTGTACAAAGCCACTTACTGTGCTCTTCATTTGCTTTACGATAATTTGGGAATTAGGACAATATGCTAACTTCCATACAGCTATATGTCAATCCAATTTGTAGTATACTAAGATAAGTATACTGAAATTTTTGCAAGTTGACAAGACTCAATATTTATGAGCTCTTCTCTATGACACCCTTTCAAGATAAGTAAGAATGAGATGAGATGGAAAGTACAATTCTATGAACTCAGTAGTATAAAATATCAATCTTAGGAACTAACCTAAAACAGGCATAGATTCAGAAATATAAAAATAAGAAATATGACTATTCCTCTTTTACAGTCTAATACTTAAAGTATCCAAATGAGTCACAAATAAAAGTTATGATCAAATGATGAATCATAAGAGCAGTAATACAAAATTGATGACAAAGCAAGCTTATACAGTACAAGAATTCACAGCCCGAAGATGCCACTTCTCAAAGTGAAATATAATGTACTAAGGTATCCATTATCAAGCATAATGTAAAGAAAGTTAATAGTTATATCACTGCTATGCAGCAGATATGACTTTAAGATATTCATTAATAACTGATACCTCTTCAGAGTAGTGATACATTTTTTTTCACATATAAGGGTACATAATTAGGTTTTTGAAAAAAAAAAAAAAAAAACTTACGTGAAGCAAGTGGACTTAGGGAAATTGTTTTGGGTTACTTCACCTATTTTTTAAAGCTATTCTGAGAAAAAGAATAATACTCACAATGTGGAAGCTCCTTTGCTTTGTACTTTTTGTAAAAACTACATTTATTATCACAACTTTTATACAAATACTGAACAGTAATCCATATTCTGTGATAAGGGCTAAAAGGTCAAGATTTCAGAAATCTGATGACTTCCAACTTTAATGGCTTAAAAATTTCCTAATCCATCAGTATCAAGGAAGATTTATTTTGCTAAAAAAGCAAGTATTAAATACTCCATTGAGTAATTAACACATATTAAAAAAAGCCCGTATTAAATACTCCACTGAGTAATTAATACATTCCTGCCAATATAATGGTGTTCCGGTTTTACGTCACGGACTCCCTTTTCAACCAAGGGCTAAGATGGTTGCCTTCTTGCGAAGGACTTGTTTTGGCAGATGAAATCGTTACCCTAAGTGCATGCCCTTGCTAACCTCAGACCGTGACGGGATGCGAGTATAATGCTCTCACTAATGTCTCCCAGTAAATACTCACTATCATCACCATTACATTTAGTCTACAACTGAAAAATTGGCTAATCCCTAAAATTTCTTCAAAATTAGTTGCAAAAATACAAATGACTTACTTAACTGGCTTCAATTCTGAGTGAAACGTTAGATTTTATAAGCAATAAAAAATTTAAAATAAGAGTTATTCATAAGCTATCAATCAACATTGAAACTGGTGAGTTATACTTATTTCAATTTTTCTTTGAGAATTTAAATTTGAAATTACACTATCAGTTCCATGATATCACATCATCCTGCATGGAAGCTACAAGTGTCACAGAGGAGCTAAGGCTAAAGGATTTAATCAACCCTGCCTTCCCTCACCTCTTCCGGCAATTGTTCTGCTGCAAGACAGGAAATCCATTTTGATGACCTCCAATTAAATGCTTACATACGAGGGCAGTGCATTGAAACATTACGCAAAATTAAACAAATTTATATTTGAACACAGCCAAGCTCAATACAATATATATAAATAATATTTGGTTCCATATCAACACCGCTGCAAACTATATAATGTCAATAAATCCATCTTTTCACCAACACCTTAATTGGAAGAGTCTATATTCTATTTGATGATAAAGGTAACTGCTAGCTTAATATAGTGCAAACAACAAATATCATACAGGAAATTGAAAAGCCTGATGAGCACACTATATCATTAAAAATGAAAAGCACTAATGTTTCATGAAAATTAAGCATATAATTAAGTCTTTCATATCTTGACCCCTAAGAACATTTGCAATACAAAAAGAGTCATATTATCAATAAAAGCCATACATGGTCATTTATGATAAGACACGAACACTTTTATGACATGATATGAATGATAATTAAAAAAATAAGATAAAAGGATGGTACTGACTATTTTTCATTTATTTTGCTCTTTCCTTAGAGGCTTCATAAGGCCACCATGCAGGTTTGTATGTCTGAACTGTGAAACCTTCTGCTTTCAGTTCATGAGCAGCTAGGCATTCTTCTATGCGCATAAGACCAATGCCAACCTGGCCACAAATACCACGAACTTTTCCTACTGCCTTCCCTTTTTCATTCAGGACATTTACATCAAATGGCAAATCAGATGCGTCGGAGGAGAAAGAGAGAGGCATGTATCTCTTGCGAACAACTCCCGTATGAAATGTTCTGGCGGTTAGTTCTTGTCCAATATAGCAGCCCTTATGAAAACTAACACCATGAAGATAATCACAATTTGCTTCTAAGGGAAAAGCTTTCGTATATGGGATTTCTTCCATTCCCTCACTTACTCCTAACTTGTATCGCAGATCTTTGAATAATCCTTTGCTTGCTTCAATACTAGGTAGGACATCTTTCATATCAGCATTTACAGATGCAATAACTCTATGCCCTAAATAGCGTAATCTTGAATCCCTCGTGACTAACATATCACTTTCATGTTTAACATTCAGCTTGATTGAGACCTCTGATTCAGATTTTGGATTCATATAGAGTGAGTCCATGTCCATGGGAGTAATATCTTTCCAATTTATATCAGTATCAAACAGTGACCAAACACAGTAATCCTTGTCAACACAGTCTATGCTAATCTTTCTTCTCACTCTATACATCTTTAAATGCTTCATTAACTGTTGAACTCGACATGCATCACACTCAATAAGAAAAGCTTCATCCTTTTTATATATTACCGAATCAAAGAGGACTCTTCCCTGAGTATTTAAGAACATTGAGTACATACTCGTTGCTCCATGCTCCAGATGATTAACATCATTCGTGACGAGGCCTTGCAAGAAAGGAGCTGCTTCTTCTCCCTGAACTGCAACAAGACCTCTATGAGTTTGAGCTTCAGCATGGAGTCTTCTGTTCACTAAATATGAATTGGGGACTACGTACTTGCCATTTAAGTACAACCTTTGTAATATATGCTTTGATATATACAGCATTTTCTCTTTGTTTTATTAAGCTACTTGGGGTAAAATAAATGGGTCCCTGCAACCTCCAGATGTCACATATATTCTACCCAAGGAGCAGATCAGTGACTGAAGATTCTGAAAACAGTAAAGGACTGTAAGTTGCTATGATGTATCGTACATTATAAGTCATAATACAGTATAACTGATATTCTTGTCTTTCACTGCTTGTGAAAATATTCATTCACGAGATAATTACATCGGACATAATAGATCAAAGTTTTGCTTATCCTGTTAGAGTACTGGAAATTGATTGATACAGCATAAAATCGCTAATATAATCTCTATTACCAGGAAAAGATAACTTGTATGCACATACTGGTGTCTCCTTACATCTTTCAATGTTGTCTTATCACCTTTATATAGACCATCCACAAGAAATTTCTTTACTAATAACTTAGAGTTAGTTTTCAATGTGGCTTAACAGTTTAGAAAATATGCTGCGAAAGAAAATTGGGTTTGGTTGCTAAAATGGCTTTTGTAACAAACAAGCAGTGTTGGGTGACCAGAAGTGCCTTGATTATTAACTAGGTCTTATGACATATACCATTTTCTCCACAATAAGTCTTCATAAAATGGGTTATTGTAGCTCTACATAGTCTAATAATACATGCTGAGTAACTCAAGTATTTTCTATATAGCTAACGAACTTGAAAACATTATCATTAAATGTCCAAAGATTTCCCAAGCGGTAGAGAAAAACATGTTAAAGTTTTTCCCATTGTCGCACCTGTCGGAAATGCCCTATATTGACGTTAAAAACCAAAATATCTAACTGGGTTTTTTAGTTGGGGCAAACACCAAAACAACATAAACCATTATAACAGCAACCGTTTTACAGCAAAAATTATTAGTACTGTATATTGTGGGTTTTGCCCCCAGACCTCTTTAATTAATCCTACGTAAAGCATTATCATTAAAAGTCACTTTATTCTACAGGTCCCAGAGTACAGGATATCACTCAATGAGTGCAATGTTGAAGCTACATGAAGCAGTAGAGGCGACTAAACAATGCTTTTCACAAGATATGACGTCAAAGGGTGAAGAAATTATATGTAGGAGTCAAATGTGAGAAGAAAATGAGCACAATGGTACCAAAATAATGACAGCAATTTAGATTATCAGGAAAATATTCACAATTACACTGACGAGTGAAATGAAAGTACATTACATTGAAAAAATATCTAAAACAGGTAAAAACAATAATACCCATTATCAACTCATTTATATGTGGGTAAACTAACATAACTAAAAAACAGAACCTAATATAGTATTATGATAAATTTCATTATATTTTTTTTCAATTGCGGGAGTGAAAGTACAAATTTACCTTCTTTTTAAAATGAAACTCTTGTCAATTTGAACTTGAGCTGACATTGCCCTAAGAGAAGCAGAGTTGGAATTGATGACATAATGAAATATCCACATAAAAATAGTTATACTGAAGGCAATTATAGCCAAAAAAGCTACTGAAAAAAGTAATTGGAAACCAATTGGCTGGCATCTATGCATATCTGCCCAATAATTGGCTTAGAAAATTTACAGTAGCACATGCGCCAAAGATATGGGAGAACAAGGGCAAAAGAAAAGGAAGTATAAAACACTTAACCTGTGGCGATAAATTTCAGATATTTGGAAATCTTCATAAGTTTCCCGTGGACCAGGTGATCTTAACAAGATAAGTGGGCTTAAAAAAGTCCTTTGGTTATGTTGATCATGATTCTTGCCCACTTACCCTATGGATAATCCAAGCAATGTGGTGGCACTTGTGAGTTGCGGTGGCCCTTTATCTCTAAGGAGCCAATGAAGTGTTTGGATTGAATTGGCTTCTGGTGAATGTGTGCTTTGATTCGGTCAAACCGTACAAGAGGATTGCAGTCGGCCGCTTGTAAGTTACAAAACTGCAAAATATAAGTCATTTCATCGCTGATTGCTGACAAAAGTGACACGGAACAGTCTCAGAATCTATAGATATTGATGAAAAGTGATCGTCACTGCCCCACTATATTTGAAGTGTGAAAATCAGAAGAAAAAAATCTTGCGAAATGGATGAAGAATGACCGTCTCTGCCCCACTATATATGAAGTGTGAAAATCAGAAAAAAAATATTAAAAAATTATTCAAATCACAACATAATACACCATAAGACCATATCAATCAATTTGAGAGGCATATGTATTCAGTAAAATATTACCTGTATAAAATGCGATTCGTGGCTTCACAAACATAAAATACAATGAAAATAATATCAAAGCCTCAATACTTTGCAAACATAATCTCCACGGGTAGCTTACAGTTTTGCGGGTCATGCCGTTCAACAACCTCACCCCTCCGCTCAAGTAAGTAGTTCGACCCTAACCTGTATGATAGGGAGGGGGTTCCAAGGGGGCTTAGCCCCCCTAGCTAAGAGGTTAGGTAGGTATTTTTAGCTAGGATAGAAAAAAAATATTTTGTATGCCTATTGTCGCCATTTGGTATTATTGCATTATAGGACCACTTCTGTTTTCCAGTTGAAATAAAGGTTTTCTGCTAGTTTTTTATGTGTTAACCGTTCGTTAAAAATCACTGGCTTTCTGGTGAGTGATGAGTTGCTGTGGCCGCCCGTTACTCAATTTCAAATCGCGCACTGAGTTAATGAAATAATGGGGTTAGGTTAATTTAGGTTAGGTTAGGTTAGTTCAAAACACATAAAACAATAACAAAAAAAATTTCAATTGGAAAATAGAGGTGGTCCTATAATGCAATTTTACCCGCCATTTTTGTTGTGCATTCATCCGCCAGTTCTCTAGATAGAGCCTAGCGCCATCTATTGGTAGGTTTTGAACATTGGTATGGCCCGCAAAACTGTAGGTGTCCCATCACTAACAACACTAGTACGCTGTACATGTACCTCTGCTAGTCCACTCACCGATAAATATTAACTTTAGATAAAAATCATTTGCTTCTAGTACACTCAGACGACGCAGCTTGAGGAATATGTAATCTAATGTTTACTTTGTTTTGCGTCTTCTTCTTCTGCACAAAATTTGACAAGACGTCAGATGCGATGACTGCTTCTTCTACCATATCAACTTTTTTTGTTTTTCTTATCTCCAATAATACTCTAATAAGTTTTCAGATAATGAGTTCATTTACAGTGGTATTTTTTTGGCATTATTTTAGTTATGGGGATTAATGGAACATGGCTTTTTTTATATAAATAGAGTAATAGATCTCACTAAGACGTTAGGTTAGGACGCACCAAAAATGTGCAATATATATATATATATATATATATATATATATATATATATATATATATATATATATATATATATATATATATATATATTTTTTTTTTTTTTTTTCTATCATAAATATCCAAAGTTTTTGTTAATAGATATTGCTTTATTTATATTTTTGAGGCAATATGCAATGGATAACTTGCTCAAAATAATATTAACTTTTCCTGTGTGATCCAGTGTCGCTTGTCTCTGCCCGAATGTACCTAAGGCTTTCATAATATTGACATAGTGGCAATATGGTGTAGATTTCTTCCCCATGCAACTTAATGCCGGATTATAATAGTTATCTCAAAAAGATTTAATGGAATATTACTTCCTTTCTTGGGCTAGACAGAACCAATGGTTATTTATGAAAGAATCTGTAATCAGTTGTAAATATGGAGGAAAAGATCCAAAATTCATTTAGTTGCAAATTACATGGGCCCTATCTTCTACTTATTGTTGGTGTAGGGGATGTAATATATTATCCTGGTGTTCTCTGCATGTCTCATAGAGCAACAAAAAACGATAAAGAAACTGAAGACTATCAATCCTTCTCTCTTAAGTTATTTTCTTGCTGCAAATGAACCAGTAGACATTACTGTTGTTCCCCGAACCGCCTGGCCAAACAGCATCGACTCCTTAAAGAAAATCACTGCCAATCCTGGGATTTACCAGAGCTCTCTGGGAGTATGTTGTGTTGGTGGCGTATGTGGTTGTGCGGTGCAGTGTTCCACAATGTGTTTCATGGGTTGCTCTCAATGTCTCTGCTTAGTAGGAGTCTGAGAGAAATGAGCATTTGAGAGTCATATCAGGGTGTAGAAAAAAAATTGTGTTGTGCTGACACAAGGTAATAACCCGGGTGACTAACGACTTTCACAGGTTCTTGCACCCCGTGAGGGGCAGGTATTGGATGTGGCATTTTGGCCACTTTTGTTGATTATCTTCAAAGCTACAGCTCTTGAAGGTTTACAGTGACGAGTCTGCCACTACAGGTCCACCAGTAGAGGTTGTGAAGATTGGGTGGGAAAGAATGTCCCACTGTCTACTTTCTTTTGTTATATTTTTCAAATGTTTTTCCAGCGGAAGAAATAAATAATGTTTCCCCCTGCATTACTTAGAAAGTGGGATTTCATCTTTTTGTATCCAAATTTCATTGCACATCTCCGTATCAATTTTATACAGTCCATGATGAAAACTGTGCCTTATTGCCATGTATTTTTAGTGATAGCTTTTGTTTTTATTTTAAACCTTTGTATGCACAGTAATTATTATCATAGGAGTATTCATCGATAGGATAGTAACATCTTTTTAAATGTATACTGACCCTATTAAGGCATGCTATAACATCCTTGTTCAAGGAAATTTTTTTAATCACCTTACCTAGACATATGATTCAAATTAAACAGGACATATCACTAAGTACCCACCGTGGTGGCCACTGAAGGCATTTATCATACCCAATTTTTCATTTAATAAGGATAAATAATAGCAATTTAAGTTCTTATGATTTATCTATGATAAAAGAGAATTCACCTGTTTTCCATCTTGATACACTAATTATTTGCTTCAAGGCTCATAATAGCTTGGTGTGCTTACCACAGGTTTTTTTTATCAATGAATATCTTAATTATCAGAGTTTACTGTAAGTTAAATTTGAAAGATTACAATATAATCTGCTCATCCAAAAAGTCAAATTAATATTAAAAGTTTAGCCACAAATACAATACGTACATAACTTGAATTCTATGATGCATAAAAAATAATAAGAAATATTTTTACCTCCTACAAATATGAGCTTCGCTCTTTCATAATTTAACTAAATAAATGACATTGCAATATAATACTTATTTCTTTTTATGAAGATTTGGAGGTAGGAGACTTCCATACACAGTCAGGCTCAATATTTCCAAGTGCACCCGCCACGTCTACCAAATTAGCGAGTCTTTGTAGATGCGGCTGCAAACACTGGATACTCTCAGAGAAACTCGATGCGTTGTCTTCCATAACTGCATTGCTCTCTACGCTGTATATTCTGTCTTGATGTTCTCTAGGAGTTCTGTGGCCCAGGTCCACCTTCATTACTTCCTGTTATATTAAGATGCATAAGAAAAGTCTTGTTTAAAAATGAAAACATTTAATATACATTGATAGAAACAGGAATAAAAGAAAAGGCAGGGTGCTTAATTATACAGGTACCTTAAAATATATCATAATTATTACCGTAACCAAGCAATATGCAAGAGTTTTGAGAAACTCTTTCATATCTTGGTATGGTCAGTAATGAGTCATAAGTAATACATATTATTCTTCTAAAAAGCATTATGATTATCAAAAATTAATATTTCAAGAACAGACTAAACATATTAGAATAGCCAAAATAGAGACACTGTCTAAGCGAACTGATAAGCATCCAAAATCCTACATAAATAAGTAAGGCACACAAGTTCTATGAGTACATATGGAAACTCTTAAGTATGAAAAAAATAAACTCCTCTCATAACCTATTAACAATCTATATTCCTGATCGCACTACTCACACACAGCATTCAACCTGTAACAAGTTCAGCGAAGGCTTTACATCTCAGCCCCTTCTAAGCTAATGTGGTAGTGGTGCCACATTATTCTCAGTGGTGTGGAAGTCTAAGGATACTATACAATGAACCATTCAGTACGGAGTTACTTAGAAATGAATGCTGTACCCCCTAGGTAAGACTTTAAAAGCTTACTCATTTACCTTTCAAGGTGTAGAAACAGCAATTGAGAAAAAAAATGGCAAAAAGAAAATAACAATTAAAGTTCCATCACTGTAAATAATCCTAATACGCTGATGCTGTAAGAATATAACTATCGCAATCATTCTGAGATGCTATAAAACATAAACACCATGTATTGTCAATACATTCTTCAAAACTGGAATTCTTTAAGAGTGCAACAAAACTGACTGGACTATAGACGAAATAGTAAAAACTTATACTAACAGCTGTGTTTTTTTCCAGTCGTCGCTTCTTGCCAAGAAGTTTAGCAATACGATCTGGATATTCCTTCCGCTTGGTTGTGACTGCTATCAGCGTGGCTTCATAACGTATCTCGGCTTCTTCCATTTTTTCTGTTAAATCAAATATTGCAGCAAGACATTAATATATTATTTCACAAAAGTTTAAAACATAATTGTTCACATAAACATATGAACAATTTTAAAGCATTAATCATCGCTATCACCATTTAATCTTCATTATTTTTCTTATAATGAAATGGTAGATGAAAGATGAGGGGTTCTTCATTTGCTCCATGTTACAATTGTTCTGTCAAGAAATGTCCCTCTGCTTACAGTGGCTATAAATGCTCTTCATAACAACAGTTAGGGGTTGTCATGTTCACTTCGTAGACCAATGGTGCTATTGGAGTTGGTCATGCAAGATTGTCAATCAGGATGATTTCTCACAAACCCAATAGGTTAACCCAACATCCTACATTTCTCATATCGAATTCTGAGAGAATTTTTAGATATGATTATTATGCAAGATTAACACCATACATCACTAAGCTACTTTATTAATTATAGAATTATGCTCGCAATATTCTTCAGAACCGCAAGTTCATTCTTCTCAATTGTATTAAAACAAAAAAATCTTAAATGCTCTTTTGAAGTTCTAACTTGAGAAATTTGGACAGCATATCTAGTTACAGTTCACCTGCTGGAATGTCGCATTATCTCCTAAGGATCAGCTTGAGGGGCAATATGTCATACAGTTTACACTCAACAATGCCCAAAGAGCATTAAATGAATTGTCAGCATCCTTTGTCACAAGATAATATACCTCAAAGCTTATCTAGATAATTGACCAACTTGGAAAAAATTAGAGATGTGTTTTTAGGCTACATCACAAGTTGGGACAGACTGAATGAGATGGAACTTTTTATAAAAAGGACTAGATAATTCTTTTTTCAACACCTGTCTAACGGCAGGTAATAGATAACATGACATTTCATCATCTATCTCTTCCCCTCAGTTTCAGAGAGGTCGTCTCCTCTCATATCAAGCATTTTTTTTCATTAAGCGTGTATTCTTGTCATGATCTGGAATTGACAGAGGAGCATTTGAATAGAGCAGCCTATAACGATCCCGTTGTTCTTATATAAAAATCTTGAAAATCAAAACCTATCCTTCATCCCTCAAAATCCTTGGAATGTATTTTCAAAATGAACTTAAAATAGATATTTACTTTGTGATCTTCTTTCTCACATATTGTGCCATATATGGATATTTGACATGGAGCATTCGTCCTCCTTATTCCAGATTAAGGGTACATATTTAAATCCCTTTATATCTGTAAGTGACAATAGCTTGTACTCATGCATTCCATGGGCATAATTTACTGAAGGAATGTTATAGAGGAAAACTATTTAATGGGATACAGTACAATCCTTATATTAAAAAAATATTTGAATATCCAATACTAAATTGTATTAACGCACATAGAGTATATGGATAAGACAATACCTGAATATTTTATTTGTGGTCTCTATGCCTATATATAATTGCTCTTTCTAGCTAAAGTAATTTTTCCTTAAGTTAAAGGATACAATAACCTTTGTGTTTCTGAGAATTAAAAGAAAAATGGTACTGTGATATACTGCAGTGTATATTAAAAGAGTAATTGAGGTATGTACTGGATCCTGGTGAATTTAGATTTCTTGGCTCGGCCACCCCCCTTACAAGGGGGAATGAGGCAATGTATATAGATAGTGTATTAAGAGACTGAAAGCACCTATGACTGTCAAACAAAACAAAAAATAATAATAATTTTACCTTCAGCTACAACATCCTTTTCCTCAGGTTGAGATTCTTCAATAGAATTTGGAATTTGGTTTGCCATCACTCTGTTGTAAATGCTAACACTCTCTCTCCAAACATCAGAAAATATCTGCAATACAAAACTTTATGAGACTGTACTAAATACTTTAGTACTGTACGTTTCTTCGAAATTTATAAACAAAGTGTGATAAAATTGAAGAAAAACCCAGTACTAAACTGAACAGCATTATCGTTTTCTTATAGCAGACCACGAGGAAATTGTAACGTCCCTAAATATTCGCAAACCAAAGAGACAACCAATCTTTAAAACATTCAGATGCTTAAGAAATTATTCACAAGAATTACTTTGTAGTTTACTTATGAATGAAGTACATAAATTAAATGAAATTCTATATACCGATAATATTAATACACAAGTAAATATTTTAACCAGTGTCTTATCATCATGTATAGATCGATGTGCACCACTCGTGACAAGAGAAATATTTCGTCCCCCCGCTCCTTGGATAACAGATGACATAAAAAACATTATGAAAGAAAGAGACAAACTACAAAATGAAGTAAAACTACAAAGAGATAATATCCCTTTAAGAGAAAAGTTTACAGAGCATAAGAAACAAGTAAAATCATTATTAAGTAACAGTAAGAAACAGTATTACAAAAAATGAATTTCAAAACGCTAAAGGCAATATCTCTGATACATGGAAAATTGCTAAAACCATGCTTTCCAATAACTGTAATAAAAGTAGTAACATATCAATTATACCCGATGAGGTAGATGTAAGTGCTAAAGCAGAAGAGTTCAATAATTTTTTCGCTGAAGTGGGGAAAAAAACCTTTGAAAAAACAAAAAAAGAAATAATAAATGAAATCAATAATAGTAATGGTGGTAATAATAATGATGATGGTAGTAGTAATAATAATAGAAATGTTGATAATGGTGTAAATAATAATGATGGTGGTAGTAATGGTAATGATAATAGTGATGATGGTAGTAATAATAATAATAATGTTAATCTTCAAGAACATAGTGCATTCAATAGAAGTAATGATGTCTTTAACCCTACTACAGTAGATTGTAATACAGTAATCTTAGTAATAAAAAATCTGAAAGACTCTAATGCATATGGATCAGATGGAATTTGTTTTCGTTTTATTAGAGATTCATTATTTGTAATAGCTTATTATCTGACGGTAATAATCAATACTTCCATAGTTACCAATATCTACCCAGATTTATGGAAAAATCCCCATGTAATTCCTGGTTTTAAAAATGGAAATCCTGACGACGTCTCTAACTATAGACCAATCTCTTTACTACCAATTTTATCAAAGATACTTGAAAAGATTGTTGCAAATCAGTTAAGTGAGTTTCTTGAAAAAAATAAACTTATTGCAAAAAGTCAACACGGCTTCAGGCCAAAATTATCAACTGAAACTGCCTTATTGAAAATATCAGATGAAATATACAAAAATATAGATAATAAGAAAATATCATTGCTACTACTACTCGATCTTTCTAAAGCTTTTGATAGTGTACACCATACCATTCTATTAGAAAAATGCAAAAAAATGAACATTGACCCAAGCTGGTTCGAGAACTATTTAAAAAACCGCTACCAGTCAGTCAGAATAAAAGATGTAGTCTCAAGTCGCAAGAAGGTATTGTTTGGGGTCCCTCAGGGATCGATCCTAGGACCTATACTTTTTCTAATATATGTAAACGATCTAGTAAAAATATTTACCTAACTGTTATGTCATTCAGTATGCTGACGATACTCAAATCTTAATTGAAGGAGAAATTAATGATTTAGAAAATATTATTCGTAGAGCAGAAGAAATTTTGTATATGGCTAAACGTTACTTTCTAAAAAATGGTCTGTTACTTAATGAAACTAAAACCCAATCTATTCTTATCGGATCCAGACAATTATTATCAGAAGTTGATGACAATCTTCATATAAATTTTAACGGTAATATCATTAAGCCAATGAACTCGGTAAAGAACCTAGGTGTCTATTTTGACCGTTACATGAATTTTGAAATGCATATAGATGAAATTTATAAAAAAGTAATGGGTACTCTAATATATCTAAATAGGGTAAAAGACTCATTTGAAACATCAACTCGTATAATAATTGTCCAGTCCTTAGCTATGAGTTTAATTAATTACTGTCTCAAAGTTTGGGGATGTACAAATAAGACTCAATTACAAAGAATACAAAAGTTACAAAACTTTGCAGCACGAGTGGCTGTTGGCAATGTAAGAAAATACGAGCACATCTCTCCTGTTTTAAAAGATCTAGAATGGATAAAGATTAGAGATAAATATGTTTTTGATATATGTACCTTTGTTTTTAATATACTAAGAAACAATATTCCTGATTGCTTGTATAATTTTTCTACAGTAAGCTCAGTTACCGGGTTAACTACCCGTCAAGGGGAAGATTTATTAGTACGAAGGTCTAAAACTGATATTGGCTCAAGAGATATAAACATTCGTGGACCTCATTTATATAATCAGCTTCCCAGAGAACTAAAAAATGCTGGTTCAGTGTTTACTTTTAAATATAATCTTAAGAAGTTACTCTTAAAGGAAGATTTTACTTGTAAATTTTAATAGTACACCCATATTTGAATACCCAATGTATGTTGGAAATAAAGTCTTATTATTATTATTATATATATTATTATTACTGTCTTCGTTTCTTAAAAGTTAGATATGTACTTAAAATATGCAGTGCTATCATAACTAATTACAAATTCTCAACAAGTAAAGATATTAATAAGTCCAAAAATTTAATGATATTAATAATTCAAAAAATTTACTTTTTTTTTTTTTTTGCAATGATAGTTTTTCATGAGTGGGTGACGTATTTTAGACATATAAAAAAAATTACTGTTCGAAGAGGAATAAATAAGTTATGGAAGGATATATAAAACGAAGCTTAACCAAAATAGGAATTATTTTAGAAGAGGGGATCATTCTCTTACAATAATAAAACCGCATTTTTCTGATAGATTTTGGTGTGAAACTATAACCCGAAGGGGGTTCGGGGGCGAAGCCTCCGGTTTGGCAGACGCGTTCCCCCAAGGTAGGTTAGGTTAGGACGCATTAAAAATGTTTTTTTCTTTGCGCCAGAAATGGAGTTCATATTATTTATTTTATAACGAAAACTTTCAGAAAAATGAGATTTATTATTGTAAGAGAATAATCCCCTCTTCTAAAATTATACCTCTAAATAAATACATAAAACTGAAAAATATTTATGTAAGAAAATAATCCATTTCAACTCGTGTCTCAACTGGGGGGGAGAACTGCCCAACTGGTAGAGTCCAAACTAACCCAATGGTAGTTAGTACTTTTTTATTTTTATAAAGTGAGAGCGTGAAAGTGTATATTTACCTCCAAAACAATTGAATATTAATTTTTTCTCTGCGTTTTCAACTTCATTGAAAATATGTGGACAAAAATTTTGAGTAAATTTATATGCTGGCTAAGCTCGTATTTCACTCTCCAATCCCTCAGTATTATACACAACAACGTAATTTACCATCATAAACTCCGACTGAAGCTTTTCCTTATTTTCTGCTTCAAAGTTCTCCCATATATCCTTCATCTGCGAGGATAATTCCTTGAACAGAATAGAACTCATCTCTGACATGGTTTTGTTTACAATTTGAAAACGTCAACGTGAATGTGAAGCAATCATGCGTATTAGCATACTAAGGTGCAACCATACTACTCCAATAAAAAAATTATTTTGTAACATTATTCTGAAGCAATGAGTTCAATTGACATTAATAAATGGTCCTTTCAGGATTTTAATATTCAATACTGAAATTACAAATTCTGAAAATACTTCGAAAATATGTGTTTTTTGACTGAAGACACTTTACGGGAAAACCTCTTAAAAGTGTTTGCTAGCTTCGAATTCACCCTTCAATTCCTCTTCTTCTTCTCCTTCTCCGTCTACATCTTTTCCCACTTTTACGTGGGGTCGATGTTTCTGGCTAGTGTTATCCATATGTTTCTGTCCCATACCTCATCACCCAACAAACCTTTGGACCTCATGTCGTCATTGATGCAATCCATCCACCTACGCTTTGGTCTCCCCCTCCTTCTCCTACCCTGTATATCCATTTCCATCACCCTCCTCCCAACATACTGCTCATCCCTCCTAACCACATGACCATACCATCTTAGTCTACTTTCTTGTATCTTATCTGATATTTCTCTAACTTTTGAGGTACCTCTAATTACCTCGTTTCTGATCTTATCGCTTCTTGTCACCCCACACATCCATCTCAACATCCTCATCTCAGCCACATCCAATTTTTTCTCGTGTGTCTACTTTATTCACCCTTCAATTCCAATTTCCAAAATTCCTCCTGCTATTTTCCAATTCTTGATGGCCGAATTTCTTCAGTAACAGAGTATACTTCCTTATTAATTAAATTTTTTTAGAAAAAAATATAATTAAATACTATTCAAGACAAATTTTCGATAAATAATACAAATACTTATATGATTTTTTTGTTAATATTAGAGTTTGCGGTTTTAGCCCTCCTATCAAAGGCATTCAGAATATTGCATAAACTCAAAAAAGAGGTAATGACTTACATAGATAAACTTTAAAATATTTTTTAACCTGTTGGCAAGTTTATGCGATTGTCTTAGTGCCATGAAGACTACACGTAGTAGTAGTAGTAGTAGTAGTAGTAGTAGTAGTAGTAGTAGTAGTAGTAGTAGTAGTAGTAGTAGTAGTAGTAATAATAATAATAATAATAATAATAATAATAATAATAATAATAATAATAATAATAATAATAATAATAATAATAATAATAATAATAATAATAATAATAATAATAGATAGTAGTAGTAGTAGTAGTAGTAGTAGTAGTAGTAGTAGTAGTAGTAGTAGTAGTAGTAGTAATAATAGTAGTAGTTATTGTTGTTGTTATTATATAAGCATGCCACGGTATCCCAATACACCACACTTCTAAGGAACGAATCACTTAACATCTGAAAAGCATATAATTAAAGATGAAATTTCCCATTAGAATATACCAATGCTTCACAGTCACAATAACATAAATCTCTATTAAATAACTTAGACATATTCAAATTCGCTGACTGTTCAAATATATTTTTTGTTCACCTTTTTGCGAAGGTCTTGGAATATTTATAACATACTCATACACTTATGCTTAATTCTTAATTAAACAATTAATTTATTTTTTATTTTTAGGATTGTGACACCAGAAAAAGAAACTGTCCTCATCGGGCCTGGGCACGAAGAAAACAGAAAGTAAATTGAAGCAGAGATGGGGAGTGGTGTGACTTGTAAGATGTGTGATTTACTTCTACTTCTAAATCACCTCTTCTCTGGGCTAAGCTGTTGGTTCTTCTTCTTCCTCCCAATGACAAGTCTAAACATATTCTTGAACCTACATAATTACTGTTACAATGTTTATCCCTCATAGAACAAACTCTATGTTGGATCATCAAAACCTTTTTATTTTTTTTAGTCTTAGAATATGGAAATGTTTCTAGCTGACATTAATGATCGTAACAGCGTCTGGGAAAATATACAAAAAGGGAGTTTCCAGCCTTCAAACACAGGGAAAATCTTTGTATTTCAGTGCCAAATGATACATTTGTTATTACATTTGGAAGACGATCACAAATAAGCAAAAATAATATTTTTAAAAGCAAAGTTCTTTTTCTATCATTTGTCTAGTGATGTAACCGACCATTTCAACTGTCGGATCATCTTAATCTATATAGTAAAGAATCACAAAGCCATTTGAAATACGTTTAAGTGATATAAAGCCTTTATTTTTGATCATATCGAATATAAAAATGTTTTCAAATGACCACAGGCAAACTTGGTTCTGCAGCAGATTCATTTTCAATAAAACGTTTCTGCAGCAGATTTACTTTCAATAAAACGTTTCTGCAGCAGATTTATTTTCAATAAAACGTTTCTGCAGCAGATTTGTTTCAATAAAACGTTTGCACTGTAGCAAGGAACCATCAGGCAGAGACAATGAAATACCACTCAAAATAATTAGCTGGCTTCACAGGAAATTTAAAAAAAACCGACAGTGCCAAAAAAAGAAAAGAAAAATATATTTGTGAAGACGTATCCCTATCCCTCTTCTGCCCCTTTTGCAAGTTGAGATGAAAAACAATTTACTGCATGTTATATGTAGAATACAGGCCTCTCAACAATACAGGAGCATGGTAAATACACCCTGCAATGAACAATGTTTGAAAGAGAAAAAAATGCCTAGATTTTTGTGACTCCATAGACACAGTATTTTTTGCCTGAGAGAAGGTCTTGCTCAGGCGCGAAATATATCGACTTATTGTCTTTTCAAAATGCCATTTTCATGTCCTTTGCTATATATATATATATATATATATATATATATATATATATATATATATAAAAAAAAAAAATCTATTTGACCAAGAATAAAAGACAATATTGCATACTCAATTTTACTGCAAGTCTTTTGCCTGGTAAGGGCTCAATCACAAGCAGAAATATACCATTTTATTGTCTTTTCAACTCTAATTTCAAGCCTTTTGCTTGAAAATAGATCACGTTAGGACCCGATATCGCAGTTATTTGTCTTTTCAAATATTATTTCATACCTTTTCTTCAGAAGAGGCTGATTAAGAACAGGAATATAGCAATAAACACCTAAAATACTGACAAGGAGGGGATGTCTCCAATAAAGAGTCTATGGTAGCAGCTTTTAGTCTCCTCTACTGAAAGAAATTTTCATTCACTTATTGCATATGTAAGTTTTACAAATCATTCTTTTTATTTTCCTGATACCACACCAGACTGATGAGGATTATTGCACAGACAACAGCACTATGTGGACATATACCATTTTTTTTATATTATTTTAAATGTTCCGGGTTTACGTCACGAATTCCCTTTTCTACCAAGGGCTAGGACGGTTGCCTTCTTGCAAAGGACTTGTTTTGGCAGATGTAATCGTTACCCTGAGTGCATGCCCTTGCTAACCTCAGACCATGACGGGGCGCGAACCCTCGACCTGACGCCTCAGAGTCGCGGACGCTACCGCTTGAACCACGGTGACTACTTATCAAGGAACAGAATGATAATCCAATACTTGAGAGGAAAAATACTTTGAAATCCTAAGTTAATTTTTTTTTTTATGAAGTCTTATGTATTATGTTGAAGAGGATGCTTCTGTATACAGCATAAGCCAAGAGAAACTTCTTGCATTTTCAATGTGAGAAAGATAGTAACTGATTTAAAATATAAGACTGAAATTAGTGGAATATCAGAAAAATTCATTTGAATGTTCGACAGGGTAAAGAAGATATAAGATTGAAATTAGTGGAATATCAGAAAAAATTATTTGAATGTTCGATAAAGAAAGGAGCTTCCTGACTTCAAACACCAAAGAAATCTTTTTATTTAAATGCCAATTATTAATCTGTTATTACGTATGGAAGAAGGAAACCACGAGTAAGCAAAAAATAATTTATTAAAAACCATCTTTGCTACTAACAATATATTTTTTTGGGAAGTGGTATGATAGAGTATAGCTAATATACCAAAAAAAAAATAATAATAATTCCTTTCTTGAATCAAAATTATTCGAAAATAATTTTTTTTTTTCATATCAGTCCCTGACTGCATCTGTACTCATAATAAAAAAAACTCTATATTTTGTTCTTTTATACCACAACTGGAATATATTTAGCTTACAAGCAAACGAAGACCAAGCATTCATCATAAAGCAAACACAGTGCAAGAAGTGTAGAAAAAAATACAGTTGAATTGCATTTGTAACAAAAACACTGGTATGCCTATATTTAAAATGCAGTTCATATGACATGCACTCCCTTTCAGCAAAAACGTGTACATACAGTTCAATTAAAATATTAAAATGACAAGAATGAGATGAACTTTCTAGAGTATAACTCTATATAAGATTATTTGCTCTACTTCCTCTTGGCTTTAAGAGCAGCTATTTCTGCCTCGGTGGTTTTTTCCCCTTTCTGTTTCAATATGTCGTCGCCAGCGGTGACACCCCAGTTATCAGGCTTGGACATAGATGATGAGAATGGACGACCAGAAGATGGTTTTATGTTTTCCCAATATTCTCTACCAGCTCTGTAAAAACATAGGCCAAATAAAAAGTTATTTTTTTAACTTAATTTATGCTTAATTAACTATAGGTACCCACTACTTTCACTGTTTAGTAGGATAGTTTGATTCTGAACTAGTTTAATTAGATAGATTTTCAATGTCGACACGAGATTAAAGAGATTAAGGCCCGATTTCTTAAACAGTTTAAACCTATGATACCATATTGTTAGTTAGCTAGACTCACAAATGGATTTCATAAACGCATCTGACGCGGTTCTGTGTATGGCTAGGATCCCGTAAAGGATCCTAGCCATACACAGAACTGCGTCAGATGCGTTTATGAAATCCATTTGTGTGTGTCTAGCTAACTAACAATATGGTATCCTAGGTTTACACTGTTTAAGAAATCGGGCCTTAAACAAGGCAATAACCTTTTCCCACAGTTACTTGAAATAGCAAAATTTTCAATGACAGCAAGTGTCTGGTTTATCCAAATTGAAACTGATAAAACCTTATGAAACACTTAAAAAATGCAATTCATATGAATCCGCATAATACAAGGAACATGAACACAAATAACTCACCTTGCTCTCACCCAAGGTTTAGTGTGCATTTTTAAACCATCAGCCCATGGCTCATGTTTTTCAGTAGCCTTTGGGAATTTGCCTCGTTCCTTGGCCAATTCTTCAGCCACAGCACGGATGTGGTAAGCTTCATACCCACAGCAACCACCAATATAACGGATACCCAGATCGTAGGCTTCGCGGGCATACTTGTGCATGTCCCATCTGGTGCAGATTCTTGGCTCCAAGGCTGAAAAAGAAAAGTAATGGCTGTCACTACACAGACTAAAATCTGTTATCTGTTGCATATAGGAAAACTAGTGATTAGCAATAGAATTTTAGATTAAAGCTATTACCTGTATTGTGTAATATTATCTATATAATTATATACATATCTGCAATTAGATATCAGACTAGTGAAGAATTAAGTTAGAAATAAAAAAAAAGAATATGTTAATATGCATATTATACATAATTTATATAGATTATATTACATATAGGTTAAGAAGCATTCAGCCAATTTACACAACTAAAGAGTAGGAATTATACTTAATTTCATCAGAATTTAATCAATATAATGATAACATCGATGAATAATTGCACAAGTACATCTATGAAAATAAAATATATAAACACTGTACTGTAAACTTCCACAACTAGAAGACTGGAATTATAGCTATTCAATCAGTGATAATAAGATCACTGTATATGTGCATGAATAAAGACATGTGACAAACTGAAATGAAAGTAGCATTATGAACAAACCAAATGGAAATTCTGGCAGATCAATAAATCCTTGTTTGTGGGCATCAGGGGTATGGAATGCCAGAGGCTGGCTGATGAGATGGACCTTGAGACCCTCGGCATCCAACGCTGCCTTCATCTTGCGCATACCATCAAGGACAACAAAGGGGTCGAAGTGGCAGTTTATACCAACTGTTAGAGAAGATTATCGTACATTACATCTCAGAGCAAAAGATTATATTCTTAACATCAATAATTAATTCTAATCTCATTTAGATGTAGAAATATTTTGGGTTTATATAAGGTTATTACGAGTGTGAAAAATCACATTTAGTGTATGACTATTATGTATATGAATATATAGCGCTGAACCACAGAGCACATATTGCAAATATTGCAAATGGTATAAGTGATCTGTACACTGGATGGAAGTCATAAAATAGGCAAATAAACACTAAATTTTGGCAGTTATGCTAATTATCTTGGCCGTACCTCAATGCTAATCTTTTACCTATAGGAATTATAAGATAATTAAAGTCCTTACCAACATGAGCTCCTGCCTTGGCCATTTTGACAGCACATTCCCCAGCAGAGACACCATGAAGATCTCCCTCAGGGCCTATGCACATCGAGGCCACCACCGGCAATCCAGATTTCAAACATACTTCAATGGCCCATTCTATTTCTTCTACATGTTCAAAGTACTGCAAGAAAAGAAACAAATTATTTTTATCAGCTATGCCTGGAACTTTTTTTTTCTACAGTAGATAGCAACCAGAGACCATGGGAGTGGCTACAATACTTATATGAAACTTGAGTATTCCCATACATGTTTATAAAGCATTGTGACTACTAGGCTTATTGGCATAAATATTGCATTAGAACTAATAACACAAGTGTGATTATAATATAATTTTCGTAATCTTAACTGTTTCTAGGGAAAAGCTATTTCTATATTACAAGTATTCATTAAAAATTGAACCAATACAGTCTAATATTTGACTTGACAGATAAAAGATAGTATGCTATAATACACATATTCTTTAGAATCAAAATGATACAAACCTCAGCAATGAGAAAATCGACTTTGTTCTCCACAAAAACATCCACCTGCCTCTGGAATTCTTTTTGGGTATTTGTTTTTCCCAAACCTGTCAACAGGCAACAAAGTTAGTTGCAGAGAAATGTTCACTGCCAGTCCAAAGACTGTCCGGTTAGTAGATTGGTTTGTGATAGAGTGTATTTCTTGAATACAAACTCTATAACAGTTAAACTCATATAAATGACAAAAGTTTTAACAGGTAAATATCCACAATACTAGTTAAACAGAACTGCTCTTGAACAATCCACAAAAATCCTGGCCAGCAGACAGTTTTCGATGCAAATTCAATGATTGATAGTTTTGCAAGAAAAAGGTAATATACCTTTGTATTCTGCCTGCTTAAATCACACGTGTTCTACGTCTGTTTATACATATGCATTTTAGCAAGTTGTTTAGGAGAGGTAAATGCCAATATATACCTGACAAGTAAGTGGGTGTCTGTGACAGACCACCGGCTACTAAAGCATCACCTTCCTCAGCAACTTCCCTGGCGATCCTACAGGCTGCATCATTGATACCACGACACTAGAACCAGTAAAGAATTAAGCTGGGTGGAGCAAAAATTAGAGCATATACAGAGCTTACTATGTATATAAAAATGCATAAGCAAATATATATATATATATATATATATATATATATATATATATATATATATATATATATATATATATATATATATATATATATATATATATATATATAGATATATATAGTATATATAAAGAGAGAGAGAGAGAGAGAGAGAGAGAGAGAGAGAGAGAGAGAGAGAGAGAGAGAGAGAGAGAACAACAGTGTTTCACTGTCAAATTCCAATTTGAAATTTAATGAATATTCCCATATACATGCACCATAACGCTGTATATCCACATATAATGTTTTTCATTTGTTTAACCAATTACTCCACGCTACAGTGGATGCACGTCGCACGTGGCATACCACGTGCGACGTGCCACTTTATTGTGAAAGCTGCCTTACAGGAAAATCTATGTTTTTGATATTGAAAAGAGTATTTAGGTGTATACTCACAGTGTATTTCTTGCTGGATTCATTGCCTCTATTGGACAGTTTATCATCAGAAGCATAAAAAGTAAAAGCCTGCATAACATCTGCACCTGCTCTCAAGAACTCACGGTGGAGACCACGAACTGCAATGGAAAATGCAAAATTTAAATGAACAAAGCATCCCACCGCATTGCTAAAATGGTAAATAAAATTACAATAAGCAACTTTGTATATGTACACATGTAAAAATACAAACAATTATCACAAGACCATTCAATTAAGAATAACACAATAATAATAAAATACTACTACTACTACTACTACTACTACTACTACTACTACTACTACTACTACTACTACTACTACTGCTACTAGAAATGATAACACTAATTTTAATAAGATTCTCTAACAGCAGAATGCCAACCTTGTAGCGGCTGGTATCCAGGGTACACTTATATAATCAGTTTGTACCCTATGCCCAGTAACACCCGTTTTTTGGACTCCAGGGTAAGCTGCATTATCGTCTTGTTGCATACTTCTTCTTCTTCTTCTTCTTCTTCTTCTTCTTCTTCTTCTTCTTTAATTTTCAATGTTGTTATTGTTGTTGTTCTTGTTTGTCGAGTTCTTTGTCGCTGTTAATCACCATTCGAATGATGGCGGTACAGACAGGTTGGAGCTGGGGAAGTAATACTGGCTGTCTTTCTTAGTGTCCTACGGTGTTCTCGAACAAGGGTTTGTCTCTCTCCAAATTCGAGCTCTATAATCAGTTTGTACCCTATGCCCAGTAACACCCGTTTCTTCTTCTTCTTCTTCTTCTTCTTCTTCTTCTTCTTCTTCTTCTTCTTCTTCTTCTTCTTCTTCTTCTTCTTTAATTTTCAATGTTGTTATTGTTGTTGTTCTTGTTTGTCGAGTTCTTTGTCGCTGTTAATCACCATTCGAATGATGGCGGTACAGACAGGTTGGAGCTGGGGAAGTAATACTGGCTGTCTTTCTTAGCGTCCCACGGTGTTCTCGAACAAGGGTTTGTCTCTCTCCAAATTCGAGCTCTATAATCACTGTGCTATCGCGGTTTCCTTATATTACTGTACTCCGTACCACCAGTAAACACTATTCACACGTACTGAATACTTTTGTAAAATAACTTATATTATTATTATTATTATTATTATTATTATTATTAATTATTATTATTATTATTATTATTATTATTATTATTATTATTTTTATTATTATTATTATTATTATTATTATTATTATTATTATTATTATTATTATTATTATCATTATTATTATTATTATTATTATTATTATTATTATTATTATTATTATTATTATTATTATTATTATTATTATTATTAAAGGCTTTCGTATGATTTCGAAACCATCTTCTCTTCGTTGAACGAGTCTTTAGAAATACTCAAAGCTAAGTCAGAGTATATCTAGAAATTTTTTTTGGTGAGATTTCGAAATAATCTACCTTTAGCTTAATGACAGTAGAAACAGATAAGTATGGGAGGTTACTGCTGTGACTGGGCACCACAGTGGGGAATTGGGGCTTGTGCCGGCTGGCGACCGCCTTATGGGTCCTTCATGACCCATTCCACCCATCCGTGGGTGAAGAATCTAAAATAAAAAGTCTTACCAGCCTCAGGATATTCCACTGTAGCTTCGGGTGTCCATGGACCAGCTTTGACATAACCTCGCTTTTCGAGTGCAAACACGAAACCTCCATCACCAATGACCACTCCTTCGTCAAGGCGCTCCAGTAACCCCTGGAAGAAAAATAAATTCTTCAGTCTAATACACTCTATACACGGTCAGTGTCTGAGAAAGTAGATAATGGAAATGGAAGGAGAGGGAAGAAGAAAAAGTGAAAAAAAGTCTTCATTGTTATAAGTATGACCAAACAGTTAACATGGTACATGTTTGAGGGAATGTATTGGAGATGGATGCATTGGAATGCACGGAAGAAGAGGAAGAAGATGGAGAACGAGGAAAGTATAATATCTTCATTGCTATATATATGACCAAACAGTTAACATGGTACATGTTTAAGGGAATGTAGTGGAGATGGATGCATTGGAATGCACGGAAGAAGAGGAAGAAGATGGAGAATGAGGAAATTAGGGATTGGAAGTGTGAGGGAGGCCTTGAGAGTAGAGGACATCTATATGACCATTGAAATAACAGACCTAGATGGGGATGCCTCATCCGAAGCAGCGACCCCTTATAACAGGAGCGAGACTGATAAAAACAAGAAAGAAACAAATAATCAAACAAAAATATAAAAGAACGAACAAACAAACAAATAAACAAATAAAAAGGCAAGCACGTAGTTTAAAACGACGTACTTGTGCACTTGTTGTTGTTGTTCTGGTTTTACGTCACGGACTCCCTTTTCTACCAAGGGCTAGGACGGTTGCCTTCTTGCCAAGAACTTCTTTTGGAAGATGTAATCGTTACCCTGAGTGCATGCCCTTGCTAACATCAGACCGTGACGTACTTGAACACAGTCAAATTATAAAGTAACTTACAAGATCACAAGATCACGTCAAAAAGTCTTTAACACTATCAATGCACATTGTAATTTTAATACAATGGTGTAAAAATTCCCATAAACAGTAGAGAATTAAATTCTGTAACACAGCATCATTAAAACACCAATCGCTATTATGGTGTTTGTGATGATAAATGTCATGTGTCTACTCAATGACTGACATTTCCAAGACATCATGCACCACATCACCAAAGAAGAAAGCCAAGGGCAACTTAAAGCAAAGTGGTTATGAATGGGGTATAATTCAAAGACTTCTCTACAATCCTTATCTACTACAAGATATCTTAATTGTAGCACATTATTATAATTTTTGCAAGAGTAGTCACCGTAGCTAAAGCGGTAGCGTCCGTGACTCTGAAGCGTCAGGTCCAGGGTTCGCGCCCCGTCATGGTCTGAGGTTAGCAAGGGCATGCACTCAAGGTAACGACTACATATGCCAAAACAAGTCCTTTGCAAGAAGGCAACCGTCCTAGCCCTTGGTAGAAAAGGGAGTCCGTGAAGTAAAACCGGAACAACAAACTATAATCTTTGCAATATTGTATTTCTATAAAGAAAAACGTTTTGAATGAAGCGTACTACTGTACTATTGTACTACGATTACGTACTTTTAGTGGGCATTTAAATAACACATTTCAAATGTTAAATCACAGAACACAAAACAAAATTTACAATGGCATTTGTTGTTAACTAATTAATTATCACTGGTCTTGAAAAATAAAAAAATGGTCATAAACTGAATCCACAAATTTCATCAAAGTGACTATGCGCTTCATCAGAGACTCCAACTTTGAATTTTGGTCTTTCCTTGTTAAAAATTTGAAAGAATTCTGTTGTGTCCTTACCTCTGGTAAGTCATCAAGCATAATAAATGCCTTTTAAATAAGTACACAGTTTTTGGAGCTCATTGTTTCTTAAACTCAGATGCTGGACACAGGCATGTATATAACATGTAGTAAGCTGGCCCATGGCACCAGCCGCCCATTGCGATATTACAGCTGAAGGACTTTTAAACTTGAATAGGACTGTCCAGGACAGTTCGATGTCAAGTCTTCCTTCAGTTACGGTTATATTTTATGCCTGCAGCAACTCTGAATATTCTTGGATAATCAATACACACCTCTTATCGTCCCTTCACTTCTGACAAGTCATTACACTCTCCATCTCTGTTACTTTTTACTTAATGTATTTTTCGTGCCCAGGCTCGGTGGGGACTATTTTATTTTATTTTTTATCTTTGACCCGTCCTAGTGTCACAATCATTAGAAAAAAAAAATATACCGGCTCTGCATCAAAAACTATTTTTCATTCCCTAAAGAGATATAAACCCTCTTTGATAATTACAAAAATATAATTTGCACTGAATGGGAATTTCTATGAGCGTTTGGATGCTTCAGTACAGGTACAGTACACGTAAAATCACTCATATTCAGAGGAAGTATATTTTTGCTTGACAAATCTTTCATATTTTCAGAAATTATAATGAAAAAAAAGTCTCGAACGTGTTCTATACTTGTACTGTCGTAAATTGCTATGACATATTTGCCTCATAAACCCCCATTACTTATTATTATTATTATTATTATTATTATTATTATTATTATTATTATTATTATTATTATTATTATTATTATTATTATTATTATTATTGTCATTGTTGTTATTATTGCTATTATAATTGATATTATTATTATTATTATTATTATTATTATTATTATTATTATTATTATTATTATTATTATTATTATTATTATTATTATTATTATTATTATTATTTTACCTTTGGGCTAGAACATACAAAACACACACACACACACACACACACACACACACACACACACACACACACACACACACACACAAATTGCTCTTAAACATATACAATATTCCTAAATCTTTGCCCAACAATAATCACATTAAGAATACAGTGTAATATTTAGTAATACCCACTTGAATTAAAGAAACTTCATACGGTTATTTTTATATATTTTTCTGTTTTGAGCAATCACTGTAAATACAAATCGAAAAAAAAAATATTTCAAATTCTGTAATATACACTAAGCACCTTTTCTCACCTTTTTCGGTGCCATGATTGAGGTTATTTTCAAAATTTGCTTTTTGAGTTTCAACTGTTGCTTGCAGAACCGTCAACGTGCGAGAGACAGAGCCTTTGGTCGGGTGCTCTATTTATACTCTAACCAAAGAGTTTACTTCATCTGCAATGAATGTTTCAGTGGTTACGTTCTGTTCCACATATATTCGTCCTGTTCGAGTTGTTATCAGTATATTATATATCCGTTCAGAGGTCCGGTAGCCATTCAAGTTTGATCATAAATACATATTATTATGACAAGAGCAAGTATACCCATTTGGAGAATAAAATATTGGTATTATGCCCATTGGGATAATATACTCAAGCATTGATACATATTATTTTCTACTGATGGAGGTAATGCAATCCTTACGAGTATATGCATATTCATAGCACTTATACAAAACGAGTGCTTATGCACTTAATAATTAAGAGCTAATGTTGCTTTTCCACTTAACATGAGCAACACATTTTACATACGTGTCGAACGAACGTATTTTTGTTATTGTTAAATATGTTGACCCAAGACACACATAATTGTAGTTAAAAATAAAAAAGTGTGAACAAAAAATAAACATTTATAGAACACTAAAAAATTAGATACAGATTAAAACTGACCTCACAAAATATAACAACAAAACACGTGACTAATACCACACTGACATGTGTGCATACAACTGCACACATGTTCGTTCTCTGAATGTACGAACACAAATTCAGTGTTCTCTTTCTGTTCCATGTTCATACTTAGAATACTGAGATAATTTCCGTATTCTGTTACTATACGTGATCATGTATATTTGTACCGTGTTCATGCTTAGAACACAGAAAAATTCAGTGCTCTGGTTCTGTTCTATGATCATATTTAGAATACTGAGACAATTTCCGTGTTTTGCTGTCGCGCGTGTTTATATTTCAAACACTGAGTCATTTTTACTGTTTATATTTGTACCATGTTCATACTTAGAACACTGAGACATATTTAGTGTTTTGTTTCTATCTGTATTCATGCTTAGAAGACTGAGACAAATTCAGTGTTCTGTATGGTGTCGTACTCAGAGCACGGTGACAGAGTCAGTGTTAAGTTTCTGTACAGTGTTCATCGTAGAAAACTGAGTTAGTTTCAGTGTTATGTACCGTGTTATGTTTTATGAACTGAGGCAACTTCATTATTCTGTTTCTGAACAGTGTTCATTCTTAGGACACCGATACGAAATCGTTGTTCTGCTATTTCAAGATGATCCATTTCGAATGTACACAAATTTATACAGCAGCAGTGTTCTTCTCCTCACTCTCTATCCTCTTCCTTCTTCTTCTTCTCCTCCTCCTCCTCCTTACTCTGCTCCTTTTTGTCCTCCTCCTTACTCTGCTCCTTTTTCTCCATTAGGGCTGTTCACATTGAATTCCAGTTATAACATTGCTATGGTATTTAAGCGAAAGAAAAACTTTCTAGCCTTTCTTTTCTTAAAGTTCGTATACCAAGGCAAACTAGATAATTTCTGGTGAGAAGATCTCTCTGTTCACTCTTCAGTGGATATAATTGGGGCATTTTGTACAGATTCAGAGAGAGAGGAGAGAGGGAGAGAGAGAGGGAGGAGAGAGAGAGGAGGAGAGAGAGAGAGAGAGAGAGAGAGAGGAGAGATACATTCATATAATTACCAGAATTAAATACGTATTCAATGGTCGTTATGTACTTTATAAAGGTGTGGTCGAGTCAAGGCACACATCATTTCACTAGAAAATCAATGCACTTATCACATCAATAATTCCTGGGGATTAAAAATTAAAAACAAATTACTCCTACCACAACCACCACAGTATTTGTTTCACACGCAGTGCAAGTGGGCATGAATTTTCTCCCATGGGACCCGAAAGACATAACTGGTATGACTCTATCACTTCACCTCGTGGAATTAACCCACACCCACCCATCCCAGCTTACAGCACTGATAAGGTGACAGTCTCTCTCTCTCTCTCTCTCTCTCTCTCTCTCTCTCTCTCTCTCTCTCTCTCTCTCTCTCTCTCTCTCTCTCTCTCTATCTATCTATCTATCTATCTATCTATCTATCTATCTATCTATCTATCTCCAATATTACAAAATGAAAATAACTATTTATGTGCAAATCTTTGATATTGTTTATTCAGATGAGATAAAAATCATTTACTATCCTAGAATCTGGGATATTAAATGATTTTAACCTCTAGGTCCAGGGTCTTTAGAGGCTAAATAAGTAGCAATATAAATAAGAAATATATGTGTAAATCAGTGGTTCTTAACCTTTTTCAGTATATGCACCCCTTACAAATCAGCAGTCAGTTCTCGCACCCCCCCCCCCGATTGCTGAAATACAAAAAATGCTAAAAATACAAAGTTGATGTGATGTGTATTAATAAAAGTACGAATACGTACATTAATGTAAAGCACGTACGTAAATATACATAGCTAAATATTTATTTTTTTTTTATTAATTTACACACAAATATTTCGCATTTATTTTTCTAGTTATTCAATTTTTTACTTATTGATTTGCTTATGTAGTCGCCGTGGCTCAACCGGTAGCGTCCGCGATTCTGAGGCGTCAGGTCGAGGGTTCGCGCCCCGTCATGGTCTGAGGTTAGCAAGGGCATGCACTCAGCGTAAGGATTACATCTGCCAAAACAAGTCCTTCGCAAGAAGGCAACCGTCCTAGCCCTTGGTATAAATGGGAGTCCGTGACGTAAAACCGGAACTTATTGATTTGCTTATATCTTATTGATTTATCATTTACAGTAAAACCATACTTTATAATTCGTAAGATTTATTTTGTTTAATTATAAAAAAATTGTTTGGTTAAAAGGTTTTTATTTACATAAACAATATCAAGTAAGTTGCAGAACTTAAAAATAATAATTTTAATTTTCTTACTTAAACAATGAAACTCTTGATAAAAAATTTCAGAGTTTTTTAATTAATAATTAGTTTAAAAGGACTGAAACTTACTTAAACAATATTATTGAACATTCTTAAGTGCTTAAGTACTTTGTTTTGTACAGTGATACAAAGTACACTTACGTACATTATTGTACAATACGTACATAAATACAACATTCTTAAGTGCTAATGTACTATGTTTTGCACAGTGATACAAAGTACACTTACGTACTTTATGGTACAATACGTACATAAATACAACATTCTTAAGTGCTTACGTACCTTGTTTTGCACAGTGATACAAAGTACGCTTACGTACTTTACTGCACAATACGTACATAAATACAACATTCTTAAGTGCTTACGTACCTTGTTTTGCACAGTGATACAAAGTACACTTACGTACTTTATTGTACAACACTTACATAAATACAACATTCTTAAGTGCTTACGTATCTTGTTTTGCACTGTGATACAAAGTACACTTACGTACTTTATTGTACAATACGTACATAAATACACAGCTAAATATTTAACAAAAATGTAACCTTCAGGAAGACCTAAATATATTGGTACGAAATTATGGTACGGTGGGTACATTTTTTTTATTTATTTTTTATTGTTTTTAAAAAGAGGTCATTGACTCTTGTTCCTAAGAGTAGCCTTACACTGGATAGGGGAGGATGAACCAATCCCAGAAGAAGCACCTGATATAATTTCTAGGTGCTTAATCTGGGAATGAGGATAGGATAGGTTAGCCTTACACTGGATAGGGGAGGATGAACCAATCCCAAAAGAGGCACCTGATATAATTTCTAGGTGCTTAATCTGGGAATGAGCATAGGGTAGGTTAGCCTTACACGGGATAGGGGAGGATGAACCAATACCAGAAGAGGCATCTGATATAATTTCTAGTTGCTTAATCTGGGAATGAGGAAAGGATAGGTTAGCCTTACATTGGATAGGGGAGGATGAACCAATCCCAGAAGAAGCACCTGATATAATTTCTAGGTGCTTAAGCTGGGAGTGAGGATAGGATAGGTTAGGCTAATTATTCTCCACCTCAATCCCAGAGTAAGCACCTAATACTGCATAAGACCGTGGCTCAAGCGGTAGCGTCCGCTACTCTGAGGCGTCAGGTCGAGGGTTCGTACCCCGTCACGGTCTGAGGTTAGTAAGGGCATGCACTCAGGGTGAGAATTACATCTGCCAAAACAAGTCCTTCGCAAGAAGGCAATCGTCCTAGCCCTTGGTAGAAAAGGGAGCCCGTGACGTAAAACCGAAACAGATAGAGATCAACAGGCAAAAACAAAAAAAGACAATTATAGTAAGATATATATACATAATAAAATATAAAAAACGGATGGACAGATGAACAGATGGAGTGATAGAGAAAAACTAAAAATAAAAGATGGAAAAATAGATATAAGAAACATAGTCAGATGTGTGTGTTCGGTTTTACGTCACGGACTCCTTTTTCTACTAAGGGCTAGGACGGTTGCCTTCTTGCGAAGGACTTGTTTTGGCAGATGTAATCCTTACCCTGAGTGCATGCCCTTGCTAACCTCAGACCATTATCAAATTAATTAGATATAGAAATCAATCAAGCTTCAACGTGTGAATAACTAATATTAAAAATAATGGACAAAATATCTTATCTTTAATAAGCATATGCGACAAAGTCAGTCCATCACAAGATAACAAACTGATAAAAACTGGTTAATTCTGGATTCGTGAAAAACATACATATATAGTATCACATACATACATTTAAACATACATATATAGTATTACATTTACAGTGGTGGCAATTCTCCATATGAGGGATGAGCTGAGTCAAAGCATATACTCATTCACCAATAAGCCAAAGGATCTCTTCAGTTTCTCCTAGACACACTACATGGATCACCCACAGTGAGAGGGGTCAAAGATACCCAATATGAACGAAATTTGAAACCAGTGTTATTGCTAAATCAGCAGGATAAATTTTGAAATAATATATTGGAAAAACACACAAAATGAAATGGCGCTTTAAATGTTTTAATATTGCAAATGTTATGAGCCATTTAATGTATCCCCACTAGGCCCCGTTCGAATGGCGATGGGAGCAGACACACTGGAAAGGAAATAAATGTGCTATTTTTTTTTTAAGAACCAGTAAATTATTTACACACATTTGCTTGAGAAGGGGTCCAATTAGGAACAATAAATATGTTTTATTTTTCATATACTAGGTCGAGGGTTCGCGCCCCGTCTAAGGTTAGCAAGGGCATGCACTCAGGGTAACGATTACATCTGCCAAAACAAGCCCTTCGCAAGAAGGCAACCGTCCTAGCCCTTGGTTGAAAAAGGAGTCCGTGAAGTAAAACCGGAACAAAGATGTCACCCCTAGACATTTTTTTTTTTTAAGAATCAGTAAATTATTTACACACAATTGCTTGAGAAAGGGTTCAATAAGGAACAACAAATATTAGTTTTATTTTTCATATACTATTGGACTGTTGGGCTCCTAACCATTCATTAATGCATGACAACAGTGTTCGTCTGTTTTCTATTTTCCTGTCCATATGTCTGGTTATATATGTTGTACCGTCACGGACTGAGGTTAGTAAGGGCATACACTCAGGGTAGCAATTACATCTGCCAAAACAAATCCTTCGCAAGAAGGCAACCGTCCTAGCCCTTAGTACAAAAGGGAGTTCGTGACGTAAAACCGAAACCAACCAAACCAGTGAGCGTTGCATTAATGAAGACATTATGTAATAAATAGCTATAGTTTTGTTATATATTCTTCAGTAAGCTTAGCATTAATTTTCAGATTCGACTTTAAATCGATCAATCTGCCATTTTCTCATTGTAAATTCGTGTTTCGAAGACGTATAACTCTTCCAAGCTAGGTGAAGAGGAAACATCATATATGTGAGATGAACTATTTATTGATTTGTTTTTTCATCCCGAAAGTGCAGTCACGATGGTTACAGAGACAATCTCAGAAGTATAAAATACCTCGCCAGTGCGGCAACCTCCTCTTAAAAGCTCCTCCCATCTGAAGACAAGATTCGTACCTTTGGGGTCAAGTATCAACAACTCTGCCATACTCCACACACGCAACTATGCTCCTTCAGATGTGCAGTTCAGTACTCTATCAAAGTGTCTTTTCATTCTAACGAGCACAAATCAGCTGTTTTGGATATTATTTTAGGCTGTAAAAATGTTTTTACTAAAGTGTCTTCAAGGTAGCAGGGTGAGAGGGAAAGGATTGTCTAAGTTGGCACACGAAAATGCCAAGAGATTATCACGTGCTTCTTTTTCTTCTTCTTCGTCTGTCACGCAAGATAATATTGGGTAAGTACTATAGAATTATAAAAAACATTTTTCCATATATCAACTAGTAGTTAGTCATTGCGAGTTAAGTTTCAACTTGTCTGTGTAGTAGAGCTTGCTGCCAAGAGACAACTTACCTACCAGTTCTGCTCTGGGTACAAAACCCACGTGATATGGTTTCGATGCCACACCCCTAGCAATAGCCAATCAGTGGCATTTAACAAATACAACGACCAATCAGCGCCTTCCACGTTGCAGAATAATGCTGCCCACTTTGCAACTAGTTAATGCAGTTGCATGAAAAATATAAATAAATGAGAAAAAAATAACTTTAAGAATTGTTAGTTTTATTGTAGAATGCAACGCAAGGCACTCTAAACACTTATCAGCTGTTGAGAGAGGCTTCTGTTATCTACGATCAAAATTATCTCCATTCGTTTCCTAACGATAACATAAAATTTGGTTTATCTTCTGAAAATATCCAGTTATAAGCAGAGAATTCCAGTTTTAACTAGTTAAAGTAATATGCTGATTATGTACCAGGCCTTGCAAATTTAATAAAACATGAATATTAATCAAAATGATCTAGTGATTCCACTTTGATTTTGTAAGATTTTTATCAGTTGTTTTAAGTTCCCAAACTTTTAAATAATAGATTTAATGCTTGTATTTAGACTATAAGTTTTTATCTAGAGTATTCTGTGAGAGTAATAATAGAAACTGAAATGGCTATACAAGCTATTTCAACTTCTCAAGAGGTATGGACGCTTAAAACGTGTACGGAAAATTGCCAGTTTGGACGTTTACCTCAAGGACGATTGTCCTCAGGGCAATTGTCCTTGTCTCTGGATGCAAAAGCGGACAATTGTCTCTTAACACTAATGAAGTGAAATATATGTAATCAAGAAATAATGAATGAAAGGAATGTCAGTATTAGCAATTCGTTATTTCATACTTCATTAACTTAGATTAGGTTAGGTTAGCTTAGATCGGGTTAAGTTAGGATAGGTTAGGTTAGGATAAAATTAGTCAGGTTAGGGACAATCATTCCAAGGTGAAATGCCCTTGGATTAATTGTCCCAAGAGACAATTGTCCTCCCACACGTAATATATATTTACATTTTGTGCTCTCTCTCTCTCTCTCTCTCTCTCTCTCTCTCTCTCTCTCTCTCTCTCTCTCTCTCTCTCTCTGCCTAGCTGTCTTACAAAAGCTGATTGTTCTCTCTCTCTCTCTCTCTCTCTCTCTCTCTTCTCTCTCTCTCTCTCTCTCTCTCTCTCTCTCTCTCTCTCTCTCTCTCTCTCTGCCTAGCTGTCTTACAAAAGCTGGTTGTTCTCTCTCTCTCTCTCTCTCTCTCTCTCTCTCTCTCTCTCTCTCTCTCTCTCTCTCTCTCTCTCTCTCT